>JAJIBD010016091.1:0-29060 GCA_021461705.1 Cryptotis parvus | reverse complement strand
CCCTGCATCACACCTACACGACCCTGCATCACACCTACACGACCCGCATCACACCTGACACGACCCGCATCACACCTACACAACCCGCATCACACCTACACGACCCTGCATCACATCTACACGACCCTGCATCACACCTACACAACCCCACATCACACCTGCACGACCCTGCATCACACCTACATGACCCGCATCACACCTACACGACCCTGCATCACACCTACACGACCCTGCATCACACCTACACGACCCTGTATCACACCTACATGACTCTGCATCACACCTTACACCACCCTGCATCAGATCCACCTCTTGGAAGAAAGTCATTCAGACTCGCAGGTGCCCAAGCAGCCAAAGCTGCCTTCAGGACCACAGAGCAACAGCTCAGTCTTGCTGCTGTGAGCATGCAGAGAACAGGAGAAAGTCCACACTCAGGAAAGTACCAAGGTGTCTACAGTGCTAGTTAGCTTCTTACATGGCCACACATAACCAGGCAAGATGCTCATCTGGGCCTGAAACTCTCATTATCGGTGCTTAGGGTGCTCCTGCCTTGACTCTGACTGGCCAATTTGACTGATCACTGGTCTTCACTGTCTTCCCGCTCATCATCGATTTGCTCGAGCGGTACCAGTAACATCTCCATATGACCTGTCTCATGCAAGTAGAGCCCAAGGGCACCTGCTTGCTCCAGGAACATAAAGAGCCTCAGGAGGACAAAACAGCAAGGCCAGTTATGATGTTCTCTCATCAAGCATAGGAGGACAAACAGCAAGGCCAGTTATGATGTTCTCTCATCAAGCCCCATCACCTAGACGAGTGTTCGCCAGGCTTCCTCTGACTACAGACTCCCTTCCCAACTTGTTTCTCTTCCTGTGACCCCCTTTATCACAGCCCGGCTCATGGAGCCATGTGGTTCATCAATAAATGCTGGAATTTGACTGATGACACTCCAAAATGGTTTGGACAATGGACCTTAACTGACAGGCTATGACAGCCCCTGTCAGACTCACACAAAGCTTCGACCTTCTCCTTGTCTCCAGCATACTTTGGGACTGGGTCTCGCCTTGTCCCCAACATGCCAGAGGCTGGGATGACTTAGTCTGACTTGTTGCCAACCTGTCCGAGAGACAGTGCTGTCAATCCCCTCCTGTCTCTCCCCTACCACCTCTGTCAACCTCACGCAGGGTCGACTGGATGGCCCTGAGCTGAGAGGGCAGCGCCCACTGACACTGGGGCATGCCACATGAAGAGTTCCTGAGCTGTGGCTTCAGTCAGCTGGAGGTAAGGGTATGATCTTAGCTGGATTCACTTACTTATAGTATGAGTCCTGAATCCGGAGTTCCATCCTTGATCGCTGTTCCAGAGTCAGGGACGCTGTCTCATTTGCCAAGGCATCGAAAATCAGATGGGCTGGACATGTAATGCGATATGGAGATGACAGCTGGACTAGAGCCGTTACCGACTGGATCCCAGGGGACATCAAAAGAGCACGTGGCCGCCCACCTACGGAGGTGGTCAGACTTCTTCGCCAAGACCCTGAATGAACGTTTTAAGGCTCTTAGTATTCCTGATGGATATGTCATTCCCAACATTCTCCCTTCTGAAACCGACATGCCATTTCGTCGGTAAAGAAGGGAACAGCACCAAGCCCAGACAAAGTCAGACCCAAACACCTGAAGAATCTGCCGTCGGTACTCATCAATACACTAGCTCGGCTCTTCACACACTACCTGTCCTAATGCAAGGTGCCCTCCCAATGGAAAACCAGCAGGACAGTTCTACTGTTCAAGAAGGGAGACATTCGAGACATCAGCAACTATTGCCTCCATCTGCCTGTTGTCCGTCATCTACAAGCTGTTTGCACGAGTCATCCTGAATAGGATTGGCAGAACACTAAGGATAACCATGCAAGCAAGCAGGCTTCCGGAAAGGATTCAGCACAATCAACCATATCCACACAGTAACCAAGCTCATTGAGGTTTGTAGGGAGTACAAGATGCCACTCTGTCTCACGTTCATTGATTTAAAGAAAGCCTTTGATTCTGTGGAGACTGAAGCGGTCATCGAAGCCCTAGCCAAACAGGGTGTTCAAACCCAATACATCAAGATCTTTTCGTGAGCTGTGTTACGGATTCACCACCAATATCTCACCATTCTACAAGGAAGTGATCATTGATGTCAAAAGAGGCGTTTGACAGGGTGATACCATTTCACCAAAATTCTTCAGCGCCACCCTTGAGAACATCATGCGACAATTAGAATGGGAAGAAATGGGAGTGAAGATAGATGGTCAGCAACTACACCACCTCCGCTCGCTGATGACATTGTTCTAATAACACCAAACATTAGCCAAGCGGCACAAAGGCTGGCTGACTTTCGACCGAGAATGTGGAAAGATAGGTCTACAGCTGAATCTGAAGAAAACTATGTTCATGAAAAATGAACTAGTTCCTGAGGCCCTATTCACTCTCAATGGAACAAACATCTCTGAATGCAGCAGTTATGTGTACATAGGTCAAGAAGTCAACATGATGAACGACCTAAAACTTGAGCTACGCAGGAGGAAGAGAGCGGCATGGAATGTCTTCCAAAGGCATCGAAGAAATAGCTAAAAGGACAAAGAACCTCCAGCTCTGGGCACATCTCTTTGACTCCACCATTCTCCCCTGCATTAACATACGCCTCAGAGACCTGGGCCCTACGAAAGCAGGATGAGAATGCTATTTGGGTCTCCCAGAGAGGAATCGAAAGAGCTATGCTTGGAATATCACGCCTCACTCAAGTGAGAGAAGGAATCCGGAGTTCTGACCTCCCGTCGCTATTCCAGAATCAGGGATGCTGTCTCATTTGCCAAGGCATCGAAAATCAGATGGGCTGGACATGTAATGTGATTTGGAGACAACCGCTGGACTAGAGCCATTACCGACTGGATCCCACGGGATGTCAAAAAATCACGTGGCCGCCCACCTACAAGATGGTCAGACTTCCTTGTCAAGACCCTGAAGGAACGGTTTGAGGCTCTTCATATTCCTGAATCAAGTAGATGCCATTGGGCCACACTGGCACGTGATAGGGTCAAATGGAAATGTTACTGGCGCCCGCCCGAGCAAATCGACGAATAACGGGATGTCAAGTGATCAAGTGATATGTATGAGTCCAGTGATGGGCATTGATTGTGTGACTTTTTATTCAATAAATCAGAACTGTTTAAGAGTATCTGACCTTGGTCACCCTCTCTTGCTCATGACACACATGAGAAGGAGGTGAAGGAAGAAGCCCACAGACACCAGGAAATAAATTCGCTATTGTCGCTCTTTGAGTCACCGAGGAACAACAGGGAGAGCCTCGACTAAAGGGAGGTCAAAGGAACCTCCTAGTTTACTGCCTACTGTCCAGAAGCCAGGTCACAACCTGGGCTTTTAATGACACAGGAGCCTGCGTCCTAACAACCTGTCGTACGTGTTGACGATCACGTACGCCAGAGCTGTGGGAGCTGACGCTCTTCGGCAGGCTGTGTGAACAGTCAGCTCAAGCTGACAGAACAGTCGGTGTCAATATCAGTAAAACTGATGGGGAAGGAACAAAACAACTTTACCTCATGGGACAAACATTCCCTTGAGTAGACACTGCAAGGACGGCCACCAGTTCTGTCATTACCCCTAAGTAAACATCTCTGCGCCAGGCCCCGACTTTGAACTGTGCCCGCCCTTTATTATCCTTGTCCGGTTTGTTTTGGGGCCACACCTTAGTGGTTCTGCGCTCAAGGGGTCATGTGGGACAGCAGTAGGACGCCAGGGATCCAACCGGCCCGCGGCAGCCAGAAGGGGATTGACCCGCTGCGCCTCCTGGCTGTGTGTATCCTTGAACAACTCAGCATTACACCTCTCCAATTGGATCAGCACACAGGCAGGGAAGCTTAATTTACTGCCAAAGGAGTAAATGTGTTGCAAATGCCACCCACCTCAAAGACGAGGACTAGCTTCAGATCACTTGGCACCAAGAAAATTCATATGGGGCTCGGGCTGGAGCGATAGTCCAGTGGGTAGGGCGTTTGCCTTGCGCACAGCCGACCGGGGTTCGATCCCGGCATCCCATATGGTCCCCCGAGCACCGCCAGGAGTAATTCCTGAGTGCAGAGCCAGGAGAAACCCCTGAGCATTGCCGGGTGTGACCCAAAAAGAAAAAAAGAAAATTCATATGGGGCTGGAGAGATGGTGTAAGGGACTGGAGACAGGGCGTTCGAGCCCTGCACCGGGTTCCCACAGGGCCTGCACTCCCGGCACTGAGTCTAGAATAGCCTCCAAGCACCCCTAGGTGTGCACATCACCCCCAAAAAAAAGACTGAAGCAATAATACGGCATGTAGGGCATTTGCCTTGCATAAGGCTGACCAGAGTTCCATGCCTAGCATCCCATATGGTTTCTCACACACACACACACACACACACACACACACACACACACACACACACACACACACACACTGAGCATTGCCAGGAGTAATTCCTGAGTGCAAACCCTGGAGTAATCCCTGAGCATCACTAGTTATGGCCCCTAAGTAAACAAACAAGCAAACAAACTTATTTTAGAGGAAGTCAATTTTCACTTTGGAGGAAAAGTGACAGCTGGGGGAGACCCCGCCTCAGAATCCGTGTGCTATGGTACGTTTGTGTACCAATGATGACACCTGCCAGGTCATGGCTGTTCACAGTTGCTCCTGAAAACAACCAAAATCAAGTTAGGGTCTGGTGGCTCCTCGACTCCAGGTAATCATGCTCCTAAAGTCCCCTTTCTCCTCTGAAATATCGTAAATATTTTGCCCTGTCTCATTTATCCATGTGTGTACCTGTGTGAGCCAGGGACGTATGAGGCGCGGTGCACCTCTCCAGCAGGGCATGGCTGAACCCTGAGCCCGCTGTCCTGCGGTCTGCTGGTCTCTTGAAGATGAGGCTAGGCGTCCACTCACAGGTCCTTAATACTCTTCTCTAATAAACCTTTTTCTATTTCTTGTTTTTCTGATTGACTCTGGACTTCTTTGCCACTCAGGACCCATGGACCAGCTCCTCAGATCAGTCCTGGTGGCCTGAGCTCAAAGCTGGCTCTTTCTATAAAACTGTAGCATGGTGGGCCAGAGCAGTAGAGCAGTGGGAGGGTGCTGTCTTGCACCATGGTTGACCCAGGTTTGATCCCCAACAGTCCATAGGCTCCCCTGAGGCCGCCAGGAGTTATCCCTGAGTGCAGGGCCAGTAGTGAGACCAGACCACTTCTGGGCATGGCCCCCAAACAGAAGTCTGTATTGTGAGCTGGGCCATAGCTCAAAGCTCTGGGCAGAGGCTTTACCACTCCCTGAACCCTGAGTTGAAAGCGGTCCCTGAATAACACCAGGTATGGCCCCCCAACGAAGCCCAATTTAAAAAAATTCTACATAGCAGCTGGAGAGACAATACAAGAGGGGGGCACTTGCCTTGCACTTGGCCAGTCTGGGTTCAATCCCTGGCAGCCCATATGGTCCCCTGAACACCGTCAGTAGTGATTCCCGAGTGCAGAGTCAGCCCTGAGACCTTGAAACCCTGAGCATCACTGAGTGTGGCCCCAAACCCAACCCAACCCAAACCTACATATTGGGGGGGAGAAGTATAGGGAGTGAGGGTGGCGCTCCTCGGCCGAGGGCAAGAAGAGAGGAGGGGCTCAGGAGCAGAGCAGCCACCCTCCGCGGAACCCCGCTGCCATGCCTCCCGCAGCCCAGGGCAGTGTGCAGGGGAGAGAAGCTGGCAGGAGAGAGCCGCCTTGTCACGGGGAGCACCCAGGCAGGGAAGAGCTGCCTTGCCAATGGAGGACAAGCCGGCATGCCAGTCGAAAGCAGGAGCTGTCAGGGGACATCTGAAGCAGCACACACGGAGACCCTGGTTCCCACTGAGTGCTGAGCTGGTCAGGGAGAAAACACGCGTCTCAGACTCAGCCCTCCCTCCACGGTGAGCTGGGCCCGGCAGCAGTCCACCCCTCTGACGGTCAAGAAATGCTGGACGGCTGTTCACACCAACAGCAATGAAGCTCCCAAGTCAAGTGAAGACTCTCATATCCGTGGTGCTGCAGTGTGGAACATGGGGCTTGGGTGGCGCTGGGTTTTAGCTTGCATTGTCCTTTCACACACCTGGTGGTGGCGTTATTCAAGTTGCCAGAAATTTCATTCGTCTGCAGTTGACCTAAGGACCCATCTCTCTGCCCAGGTGGGGTCTGGCTTCTGGTCCACAACAGACAAGTTCAGAGATGAGCACACATATGTGACGTGCTCGCCTCCCCCCTCTAGGGCCTGCTGGAGAATTTGTCAAGCAAATGTTCCCTTTCTTTTTTTCCTTTTTTTTTCTTTTTGGGTCACACCCGGCAATGCTCAGGGGTTTCTCCTGGCTCTGCACTCAGGAATTACTCCTGTCAGTGCTCGGGGACCATATGGGATGCCGGGATCGAACCCGGGCCAGCATGGGCCAGTCGCGTGCAAGGCAAACGCCCTACCCACTGGGCTATCGCTCCGGTCCCATGTTCCCTTTTCTTTTTTCTTTTTGCTTCTTTTTTTTTAAATTTTATTACACCATTTTTAGACATACAATTGCAATATGCTCATGCTCGAGTTTTGGTTCTACAGTGTTCCAACACCCATCCCTCCACCCGAACCCATCTCCCATCACCAATGTCCCCACCTCCCTCCCACCTCCCCGCACCCCAACTACTTGGCGGGTTCTGTATATCTTTTCTCTCTTCTCTATCTCTCCCTCCCATCTACTTTTCCTACACATGGTAGAATACAGTACATTAAAGGACATAACTGTTTCCACTAGTTTGATGGACCACATGGCCATAGCAGCCACGACTTTAGGGGCCTCATGGTCAGCATCCAGACAGCGAAAATGGCGGCTAATGTGGTGGGTGAGTCTCATCCGGCTGCTTCTGGGACCCTACCGAGGTGATGGGCTAACACCCAAAACCCATCTGTCCTCCTGGGGGCCTCATGATCAGCTGAGCTAGGGGAGTGCCGAGTTCCAGTTCCCCAGCTGCATCTGAGGCTCTGCGTGCTATGGCTGGTCCCCCCAGGGCAGTTCCTGGCGGGGCCACTGGGCTCAGACAAAATGGAGAGGGAAGGGGGCGACCCCAGCTCCATCTGATGAATTCCCGGTGTTTCCCGCTTCTGGGAGCTGCCTACTCGTTTTTGCTCTATTAATCTGGTCTTGAGGTCAGCGTCCTTCCCAGGTGGGCTCTAATGTGCTGCAGCAGCCGGACAGTGAAAATGGCCGCTAATGTGGGTGAGTCTCATTCGGCTGCTTCCAGACCCCCAGAGGTGATGGGCCCACTCCCAAAACCCATCTGTCCTCCTGGGGGCCTCATGGTTAGCTGAGCTAGGGGAGAGCTGAGTTCCAGTTCCCCAGCTACGTGTGAGGCTCTGCATGCTATGGCTGGTCACCCCAGGGCAGCTCCTGGGTGGGGCACCAGGCTCAAACAAAATGGATTTCCCAGAGTAGATTCCCAGGAGTGGTATGGCTTCAAACAAAATGGAGAGGGGAAGGGGCGACCCCCAGCTCCATCTGACGAATTCCCAGTGAGTCCCACCTCTGGGAGCTGCCCACCTGGGCTCGAACTTCGTCTTGCTCTGTTAATCTGGTCTTGAGGTCAGCGTCACTCCCTGGTGGACTCTGATGTGCTGCAGCATCTGGACAGCGAAATGGCGGCTTATGTGGTGGGCGAGTCTCATCCGGCTGCTTTCAGGACCCCCAGAGGTGATGGGTCAACACCCAAAACCCCTCTGTCCTGCTGGGGGCCCAATAGTCAGCTGAGCCAAGGGAGGGCCGAGTTCCAGCTCCCCAGCTGCGTCTGAGGCTCTGCATGCTATATCAACATCTCCAGTTTGATGCAAATAGAGTGATCATTGAAGTGTACAAATGAGAAAGATCCTGAAAGGACCTGGTGCTAAAATACATTGAGTCTAAGATTAAACCGCGGCAGTAGAGCTGCCGCGTGCCTGCCCAGCTGTGGATCTGGAGTCTTTGTCTTGCTGCGGTTGGCTGTGGTGGCTGGAGCTCGGGTCCCACCCACTGAGTCTGGAGGCTGGAGACTGGGCGGAGGCCCCCAATCCTTGCTCCGAGTTCAGAGGGCGCAGCCACCTGCATGGCGAAGCAGGCCCTAGGAGCCATGTAGGACACGACCAGGCGCTGGCCGAGCCTTTTGCCTTCCCCGGGAACTCCATAGGGCCGCTCACCATAAGGCTGAGCTGCGCAGCCGTGGATCTGGAGTCTCTATCTCCCCATGTTCCCTTTTCTGAGGCAGCAGAACCACCTGCTAGGAAGACAATGAGGAAATGGCGTCCAGTAGGGGCTAAGGTTCAGTCAGTGAGTAATCAGGGGCTTACCTGGGCAGGCGGGGGAGGCCAGCTGCAGGCAGTCTGTTTCCCGCACGTCTGTGCTAGAACTTGGCAAAGCAGATGCAGAGGTGCCAGGGTGCTCTGTGCTCAGCCAAGCACAAGAACGCGCCACGTCCCCAAGACTGCAGGGAGAGCTGAGACGGGGAGGGTGTGTGCGAGACGGGGAGGGGGTGTGTGAGATGGGGAGGGGTGTGTGAGACGGGGAGGGGTGTGCGGACGGGGAGGGGTGTGTGAGACGGGGAGGGGTGTGTGAGACGGGGAGGGGTGTGTGAGATGGGGAGGGGGTGTGTGAGATGGGGAGGGGTGTGTGAGACGGGGAGGGGGGGGGGGTGTGAGATGGGGAGGGGGTGTGTGTGAGACGGGGAGGGGTGTGTGAGACGGGAGGGGTGTGTGAAACGGGGAGGGTGTGTGTGAGACGGGGAGGGGTGTGTGGGACGGGGAGGGGTGTGTGGGAGACGGGGGAGGGGGTGTGAGACGGGGAGGGGATGTGTGTGAGATGGGGGGGAGTGGTGTGAGACGGGGAGGGGTGTGTGAGAAGGGGAGGGTGTGTGTGTGAGACGGGGAGGGGTGTGTGTGAGACGGGGAGGGTGTGTGGGACGGGAGGGGGTGTGTGGGACGGGAGTGGGTGTGTGAGGACGGGAGGGGGGTGTGTGAGACGGGGAGGGGGTGTGAGGACGGGGGGGGGTGTGAGACGGGGAGGGGTGTGTGACACGGGGAGGGGTGTGTGAGATGGGGAGGGGTGTGAGACGGGGAGGGGGTGTGAGACAGGGAGGGGTGTGTGACACGGGGAGGGGGTGTGTGACACGGGAGGAGGGGTGTGTGACACGGGGAGGGGTGTGTGACACGGGGAGGGGTGTGTGACACGGGAGGGGGTGTGAGACGGGGAGGGTGTGTGAGACGGGGAGGGGTGTGTGAGACGGGGGGGGGTGTGTGAGACGGGGAGGGGTGTGAGACGAGGAGGGGGTGTGAGACGGAGGGGGTGTGGAGACGGGGAGGGGTGTGTGAGACAGGGAGGGGTGTGAGACGGGGAGGGGTGTGTGAGACGGGAGGGGTGTTCGAGGGGTGCTATTTATGTGAGCTGATGCCCCCAATGGATGCCCACTTAAATGTGCTGCCCAGACCCTCACCTCTCTCTCTCCTCCCTCTCTCCCTCCCCCTCTCTCTCTCACACACATACACACACATACACACACACACCCACACACATACACACACACACACGTAGGGTCTGGAGTCGCAAAGTTCTTAGGAATCATAAAGAAACCAGGCAGAAATGCAAAACACAAGCAGAGTTTATTAAGCCAGCTAGCTGGGGTCAAGCTCTCAGACACGCAGGCCAAAGCAAGGCCCGAGTAAGGGAAGCTTTAGATTATAAAGCCACTATTAGCATCATAGCCCACAAACTTAAATTCAAAGAAAAACATAACTCGAGGAAAAACACAATTCAAGTTGCACAGACAAGTTATTTTGATACGTCTTGGGAGGTTCTAAATGTTAGTACGCCCCTGCCTGCACCCAAGCGGTTTCCATAGATACAGCAGATAGTGGCAGTAAGGCTGTTTTCCTTTTGTCCAGATGTCCTTCCCCAGGCCAAATGGGGGTGATGCTGAGCCCTAGGTAACTTTTCACAGTACCATGGAAACTCTTTGGCTCACTGAACCTGCCTGCTGTTTTGCTTAAGAAAAGGATTCCTCCCTTTTCTTTTTAGCTTCATGAGGAATCTTCCTTATAGTTAAAAATATTAAGGACCAGATACTGCTGTTTCAGAGCTCCACTGTATTGATGGGTTCTTTGATGAAAGAAACTAGCCTATTAAGAAAGCAAGATTCAAAATCCAGGGGCCAGAGCAATAGCCCAGCGGGTAGGGCGTTTGCCTTGCATGCGGCCGGCCTGTGCCGGCCGGATTCAATCCCCCGGCATCCCATATGGTCCCCAAGCACAGCCAGGAGTAATTCCTGAGTGCAGAGCCAGGAGTAACCCCTGAGCATCGCTGGGTGTGACCCCCAAAAAAAAAAAAAAAAAAGCAAAATCCAATATAAGGGCTAACACAATTAGGGAGTCCCAGCAAAGTGGTATCAGGGTAGTTATCCAGTGTGACGTGTTGAAACAAGATTTAAACTGACTTTTTAAAAGTTTTTATTTGCCATGGGCTCCTTTCCTGTTTGCCTGCCTACATCAAGCCCCCTAGAGATTTTACCACCTTAAATTTTGGAGGGTAAAATGAGTGAGGGTCCGTCTTCTGGAGCTTCTTCATGCTGACAAGGGGGAATGTAGACCCTGCCTGTGCAAGGGGTGAAATCTCATGCTACCTTAGTTTTAGTGGCGCCCAGCAATGAACTGGTTGGAGTTTTTGAAGTTATTAACATCTGAAAGAAAAAGATGGAATTCATTAGTGTGAGGAACGTCACATTGAAATTATTAGACCGTGGAGGAGTCAAAGGCTCTCTCAGAACAGTAAAGGCAGAGTGGTTTACTAGTGTAGAAAACACAGAAGTTAAGGCAACAAAGACCAAAGCAACAGAACATCATACATTTTTTTTTTTTTGCCTTTTTGGGTCACTCCCGGCCATGCTCAGGGGCTACTCCTGGCTCTGCACTCAGGAATTACTCCTGGCGGTGCTCGGGGACCATATGAGATGCCGGGGATCGAACCCGGGCCGGCATGGGCCGGCCGCGTGCAAGGCAAACGCCCTACCCGCTGGGCTATCGCTCTGGCCCCACATCATACATTTTTTTTCTATGATTTTACCCATGAGATTGGTTGATATAAAGTGACTTACCTTGCCCAAATTTTTCTTAATGGACATGGAAACCCCGAGCTACCCTTTGGCTTTTTCAGTATCTGCCTTTTTCACTGATGTTTTTCTTGGTTAACTTCTGGCTTTAACTTACTGGTCAGACCAGTGACAGCGTGTGCAGCTTTGAGTTTCTTTTATAGACTAATCTGCTTACTTACAGTTAGTAAATTAAGTTTTATCTGAATTCCCAAAGGGGTGCCTTTTAAATTAAGTCATTAGAATGCATTTATTTAATTACCTTTGTTGAACTAGAATTTGAGTTTTACAAGGTAAGTTACAGAAAAATGGTTTTTTCTTCACCTTCATTTAAAATTTTCCAGATGACTTAATAAACCTAATTTTTTTTCCTTTTGCATAAACACAGCAGGCTTGGAGAACTCTTCATTCAGGGTACCCCATTACTTGCTGAGAAGTCCTAGGGGTTGGCTAAAACAGAGCAGGAAACACACCAATGATAGTATTAGTATTTTTACCTATGACATCAGGGCTACCCAGGCTTGGCCATAACATATGAAAATCAGGTCCCACAACAAGCTGAAGGTGGCCTTGGGTTTTTCCACTGGGGCCTTGAGAGCACAGAGCGGCCACATTTCTTTGTGGGGCTGAAGTAAATTCCTACTGCGGTGCCCTTGTCAGTTACTGCAGATCTGCAGATTCTCGCTTTCCACAGCAGAGATGTTTTCTGCTCCTTTCTCGGGCTGGCCAGCCTCTAGGGTTTCCCTGAGGTTTGTTGGGCACTTGCAATAGCACCTGTTAAATATCTGCTCTGTTACTGAGACCGCTTCCTCTTGACTCCACTGTTTTAGAAGAGGGCTTTGGGGTTCCAGAACTGGCTTTCCTATCTACATGAGGGGTAGACTCCTACGGCAGAGAGGAAAGGTTGTTTTTTTTAATTTGGATTTATGCAAACCAACACAGTGACATGAAGCATAAAAAATGTACTGAAGGTGCAGAGAGAAAAGCAATTTTATTTTTACCTACAATGAGATGCAATGTACTCGTTAACATCTGCAGAGACAGAATGGTACAGTTTAACAATGTTATGCATTTGCTTAATATCATGTTTAAAACCTTGAGTTCCAATTATTTAGGAGCACTGTAACAGGAGTTCATACCATCCATTTAATATTTTTTCAGAGACCTTGCCAAAAAGGGTACTAAACAATATTGTGAACATAGTAACAGTTCAATTTAGCTTCTTTCCTTAAAAACACAACCTTACACCTTTTATACATACTCAGACCTTCTGCACATTTCTTTACATTTTGTTCTGTAGCCTTACTTCATTTTATTTTCTTTTTTGGGTCACACCCAGCAATGCTCAGGGGTTACTCCCTGGCTCTGCACTCAGGAATCACTCCTGGCGGTGCTCGGGGACCTTATGGGATGCGAGGGGATCGAACCCGGCCGGCACAGGCCAGCAGCGTGCAAAGGCAAAGGCCTTACCCTCTGGGCTATCGCTCCGGCCCTTTGTTCTGTAGCCTTACTTCATTTTTAACCAGCTTTACTTTACAGGATTTCTTTTTCTTTTTCACTGATGATTTTATTTATTTATTTATTTATCGGTCTATCTGTTTGTTTGTTTGTTTACCTTCCATTTTCCACATCAGGACTCCCCCCTCCTCGGAGCTCCACCCAGCAGAAGAGCTGACCACAGCCCGGCTTGCATGGCCGCTTTGCAAATACTCTAGTTTTGAGATGCCTACAAGAGTATCCCACCCACATGGCAGAGCCTGGCAAGCTACCCGTGTTGTATTTGACATGCCAAATACCAGTAACAATTATAGACCTCATGCCCATGACCTGATGGAATGGTTTGAGGCTCTTTATGGTCCTGGAGTGGGCTTGGGCTATCTCGCATGGTACAGGGACGATTAAGACGTTACTGGTGCCCGCTTGAGTAAATCGATGATCGACAGGAAGTCAAGTGATAAAGTGATCAAGTGATTTATTTATTTTAACTTACTAAGCTTCTTTAACTTATTAAAAAGTTGTTTTATTTTTTCATTCTTTACTTAAATTTCAGTTTTTAAGTACCTTATTTAACAAAACTAAAATTTTATCCACATGCATTTTAAGTTTCTGATACTTTAAAAATTTGATTCCGTTTTACATATGAAGACAATATTCAGTTAGCATGACACAGTTGTGCTTTGCAGTACTTGTTAACCCTCCTTTCAAAGCTTTGAATTTTTTATATTTTTTTTTAATTTTTTTTTATTTAATTTTATTATTTTCCCCCCAAATATTATTACACCATTTTAGACATACAATTGAAAGATGCTCATGTGGAGTTTTGGATCTACAGTGTTCCAACACCCATCCCTCCACCCAAACCCATCTACCATCACCAATGTCCCCACCTCCCTCCCCCCTCCCGCACCTCAACTACTTGGCAGATTCTGTATGTCATTTCTTTTCGTCTTTATATCTCCTTCCCGATAAACTTTCCTGCTCTTCGTGGAATACAGTGCATTAAAAGACATTACTGTTTCACTATTTTAGTGGACCGCGCGCCGCCATGCGCGCGATCTGGGCTCGAACTGGTCTTGCTCTGTTGATCTGGTCGTGAGGCATTTTCTCAGCATCTGGACAGCGAAGATGGTGGCTAGTGTGATGGGCGAGTTTCATCCGGCTGCTTCTGGGACCCCCAGAGGCGATGGGCCAACACCCAAAACCCATCTGCCCTCCTCAGGATCCCATCATCAGCTGGGCTCGGCGCTGAGCCGGGCTCCAGTCTCCCCAGCCGCTTGCGCAGCTCTGCATACTGGTTCCCGGGCGGCTCCTGGGCGGGTCCACCAGACTCGACAAAATGGAGGGCGGGAGTGGCTTAACCCTGACTCCACCTGGCGAATTCCCAGTGATTCCCGCTTCTGGGAGCCGCCTACTTGGGCTCGAACTGGTCTTGCTCTGTTGATCTGGTCGTGGGTCAGTTTCTCAGCGTCCGGACAGCGAAGATGGTGGCTAGTGTGATGGGCGAAGTTTCATCCGGCTGCTTCCGGGACCCCCAGAGGCGATGGGCCAACACCCAAAACCCATCTGCCCTCCTCGGGATCCCATCGTCAGCTGGGCTCGGCGCGAGCCGGCTCCAGTCTCCCCAGCCGCTTGCGCAGCTCTGCATACTGGTTCCCGGGCGGCTCCTGGGCGGGTCCACCAGACTCGACAAAATGGAGGGGGAGTGGCTTAACCCTGACTCCACCTGGCGAATTCCCAGTGATTCCCGCTTCTGGGAGCCGCCTACCTGGGCTCGAACTGGTCTTGCTCTGTTGATCTGGTCGTGGGTCAGTTTCTCAGCGTCCGGACAGCGAAGATGGTGGCTAGTGTGATGGGCGAGTTTCATCCGGCTGCTTCTGGGACCCCCAGAGGCGATGGGCCAACACCCAAAACCCATCTGCCCTCCTCAGGATCCCATCATCAGCTGGGCTCGGCGCCGAGCCGGGCTCCAGTCTCCCCAGCCGCTTGCGCAGCTCTGCATACTGGTTCCCGGGCGGCTCCTGGGCGGGTCCACCAGACTCGACAAAATGGAGGGCGGGGAGTGGCTTAACCCTGACTCCACCTGGCGAATTCCCAGTGATTCCCGCTTCTGGGAGCCGCCTACTTGGGCTCGAACTGGTCTTGCTCTGTTGATCTGGTCGTGGGTCAGTTTCTCAGCGTCCGGACAGCGAAGATGGTGGCTAGTGTGATGGGCGAAGTTTCATCCGGCTGCTTCCGGGACCCCCAGAGGCGATGGGCCAACACCCAAAACCCATCTGCCCTCCTCGGGATCCCATCATCAGCTGGGCTCGGCGCAAGCCGGGCTCCAGTCTCGAATTTTTTATATTATTGATCGCTTGATCACTTGATCACTTGAATCCCATTATTCATCGATTTGCTCGGGCAGGCGCCAGTAACATTTCCATTGGACCCTATCACGAGCCAATGTAGCCCAATGGCATCTGGTTGATTCAGGAATATGAAGAGCCTCAAACCGTTCCTTCAGGGTCTTGACAAGGAAGTCTGACCATCTTGTAGGTGGGCGGCCACGTGATCTTTTGACATCCCGTGGGATCCAGTTGGTAATGGCTCTAGTCCAGCAGTCGTCTCCAAATCGCATTACATGTCCAGCCCATCTGATTTTCTATGCCTTGGCAAATGAGACAGCGTCCCTGGTTCTGGAATAGTGACGGAGGTCGGAACTCCGGATTCCTTCTCTCACTTGAGTGAGGCGTGATATTCCAAACATCACTCTTTCAATTCCTCTCTGGGAGACCAGAATAGCATTCTCATCCTGCTTTCATATATTTGCCTTCAAAAAAATTCATTTTTACCTGCCCCTCGAGGTGTTGCAGGTGTGGTGCCCAGCTGCGTTGGCAGAGGACAGACAGGAGAGAGGCTTGTCTACACCCCCCAGGCTCTGCCCTGTGGGCCCTGGATGGTGGATGGTCTGACATAGGAAGAACAGTGCACAGCCACGCAAGAGGCTCAGATAACAAAGTAGGCTAGGACCAGTCCTTCCCAGGGTCTTTCACATCTGTACACCATAATGATCATTGTAGTTGTAACAAACTGGGGAGGTTCATGGGGAATGAGGAACTATAACGTTACACTAGAACTCACTACTGAATATACACATAGATAATTGCATCATAAACCGTAAGGCAAGTCACAAGGTATAGGAGAAGAGAGAAATACAGAGACAGAAAGAGATAAAGAGAAAGATGAGAGACTCAGACGGACAGGGGAGAACTGCCATCCGGCTCTCCCCTAGCTCAGCTGACCATGAGGCTCCCAGGAGGCAAGATGGGTTTGGGAGTGGGCCCACCACTTCTGTAGGGTCTCGGAAGCAGCCAGATGAGACTCTCTCACCATAATAGCCATCATTATCACGGTCCAGAGCCCACAGCTCATCAGAACCCACACAAGAGAGATGCTGATCTCAAGACCAGCTTAGAGCAGCTGAGTTCGAGCCCAGGTAGACGGCTCTCGGAGATGGAGCTGGGGTCCCCATTCCCCCTCTCTGACCCGTTCCAGAGGCCTGGTGGCCCCGCCCACAAACTGCCTCCAGGCTCTCAGCCATGATGCAGAGACTCAGACGCACGAGGGAGAGCTGCCATCCTGCTCTCCCCTAGCTCAGGTGACCATGAGGCTCCCAGGAGGCAAGGTGGGTTTTGGGAGTGGGCCCATCACCTCTGTAGGACCTCGGAAGCAGCTGGATGAGACTCTCTCACCATAATAGCCGCCATTTTTGTGGCCCAGACCCAGTACATCAAACTAGTGAAACCAATCATGTTCTAGAATATATTACAATCTACAATGTGTAAGAAAGGGAAGCGAGAAGGAGAGAGAGAGAGAGAGAGAGAGAGAGAGAGAGAGAGAGAGAGAGAGAGAGAATAATAAAGAACCTGCCATGGAGGCAGGCTGGGGAAGGGGAGGGAGGTGGGGATATTGGTGATGGGAGATGGGCAGGGGTGTTGGATGGGTGTTGGAACACTGTAGAACCAAAATTCAAACATGAACATCTTGTAATTGTATATCTAACAGTGGTATAATGAAATATCTAAAAAAATTAAAATTTCATTTTTAAAACATTGGTTAACATTATTTACCAGTTATTTTGCCAATTTTATTGTTAAAACCCACCAGTTGAAGTGGCTCTTTGCAGCTGCGACTGAATTTTTAAAACAGCTTTTCTTTTCTCTCTAGTCTGTTATTAGCTGTTTTTTAGACAGACAATACATTTTTGTAGCAGGCTGGAAGCTCTTTTCTGGTGGGGGAGTCAAATGGAGCTCCAGTAACTGAAACTGCCAATCAATACAGATGTACACCCCTTCTATTTTTTTTTTTTACAAATTTTACCACAATTATTTTAAATCACAAATTTTTTAGACCAGATAATTTTAACAATTTTATGCAGAAACAAAACAAACATATGTTTTTTTTTTCTTTTTCAGGTCACACCCGGCGATGCTCAGGGGTTTCTCCTGGCTCTGCACTCGGGAATTACTCCTGGCGGTGCTCGGGGGACCATATGGGATGCCAGGGATCGAACCCGGCCGGCACCGGCCGGCCGCTTGCAAGGCAAATGCTCTACCCGCTGGACTATCGCTCCGGCCCCAAACATATGCTTTTAAACATAAGAAGAAACCCTTAATTTTTTCTAAACCTTTTAGAGACCAGCAAAATAAACATAAGAAAATATCTTTGATGTACTTTTGTTAACTTTTGAATTTCAGTTATTTATGAAGCAGCCTAGCTTCTCATAGAAATATCCAACACTCTCACAAAGCCTTGATCTTACCTCTGGTGTCTGGCTCTTGCTCCACAGCCTTTCTGAAACAGCACAGTTTCTGAAGCTTATGAGAACTTGATGTTCGTTACCATTTAACCTTTGCAACTTTCACAAACAGAGACAGACACAGAAAATTCACTACAAACAGAGATGGCCGTTATGGATGCACACACATGCATGCTCGAGCAGACAATTTGCTGTCTCTGACTAGGGGGATACTTGGGGTGGCTGAAGGACAGAATCGTCTCCAGAGCAGACAGCCCTGTAGGCCTATTGAGACTATCCCCTGTTCCTTCACCCTTCTGAGTCCTTCCAATTAGGTCAGGAAGGAGCTCCTTTTGCATTAAGCCAGCAAAGCCAAATTTTGAATTTTAGCATCTTAACCTAGTAGTACTGACAAATGAATTCTTCTGGACTTCTGAAAAATGGCTCAAATGAAGAGATCTAGGGTTTCCTGATTCTGTCCCGTTACTCCTGTAAAGAAAGGGATTAACAAAGGGAGAAACACAACAGTCATTCCTACACACACAATTCCAGTAAAAGCACAAATTCTTACACTTTCACTTGGACCGGTTCTCTGCACACCTTTTCTCTCATCCACGCATATTCCTCTCTCTAGACCTAGATCCTTACTTGCTATAAGCCCAAGAGGCGCCCACTTAGACACCCAGGGATGATGTTCTTCAGGGATGTCTCTTGTAGTTGTTAACAACGGCGTCTCCAGATTTCCAAAACCAAATTGCCCAGGCGCCAGATGAGGACCTCGTCCTCCCAGAGAGCGGTCAACCTCTGCCACCGCAGTCCCCGGAACCTAGTTCCATCTGCGGGTCCAACCTGCCCAGATTCTGCCCTAGGCAGAATTCTTGAGAGGCCCTGGTAATTCCGGTACCAGCGGTTGCTTGTGAGTCCCAAGGATAGTGATTCCGGACGAGCCCCCAAATGTTAGGGCCTGTAGTTGAAAGTTCTTAGGAATTTAATTCTTAGGAATCAAAGAAACCAGTCAGTAATGCAAAATGCAAGTGGAGTTTATTAAGCCAGCTAGCTGGAGTCAAGCTCTCAGGCATGCAGGCCAAAGCAAGGCCCCGAGTAAGGGGAAGTTTTAGGTTATATAGCCATTATTAGTGTCATAGCCCACAAATTTAAATTCAAAGATAAACATAACTCAAGGAGAAACACAACTCAAGTTGCACAGACAGGTTATTTTGATATGTCTTGGGATGTTCTAAATGTTAGTACGCCCTGCCCACTCCCGAGCGGTTCCCAGAGATACCACAGATAGTGACAGTAAGGCTGTTTTTCTTTTGCCCAGATGTCCTTCCCAAGGCCAAAAGTTGGGGGGGTGATGCTGAGCCCTAGGTAACTTTTCACAGTACCATGGAAGCTCTTCGGCTCACTGAACCTGCCTGCTGTTTTGCTTACCCACACACACACACACACACACACACACACACACACACACACACACACACACACACACGGCCAATCTCATACACCAGGTGAAGGAAGGTATTAAGTCATTTCTTTATTCTCAGCAGAGTCCAGTCCCTGCCTGCGGCTGAGCCTTGTGCACTGCCCCACGCCAGATCAATCTACAGCTTGCCAAGGATTTGCTTCTGCTCGAGGACTCGCAGGCCAGTTGCTGTGTTTGGTTCCCCGTCATCTGATGGGCCGAACTACCCCCCCCCACCCCGCCCCATCTTTTTGTTTGGTTTGGTTTGGTTTGGTTTGGTTTTGGTTTTTGGGCCATATCCAGAGGCCATATTCCTGGCTCTGCCCTCAAGAATGATTCCTGGCAGTGCTCAGACAACCATATAGGGGGCCAGAGTGATAGCACAACCGGGAGGGCATTTGCCTTGCATGGGTTCTATCCCCAGTATCCCATAATGGTCCACCAGCACCACCAGGAGTAATTCCTGAGTGCAGAGCCAGGAATAACCCCTGAGCATTGCCGCATATGGCCCAAAAAGGAAAAAAAAAATGAGACAAGGATATAGTATGCCAGGGACTGAACCTGGATTGGCCTGGACTGGCCCCTGTGAGGAGGCCAGCTCTCGCCCACCATACGGTCACTTCGGCCTCCCCTCCCACAGCCCAGTCACCTGGTGTTCTCCTTTTATTATTCTTTTTAAGTAAAGCAGATTTTATTATGGAAGTTTTAGGAAGGGAAGGAGGAGGGAAAGTGAGAGAGCGAGAGCAAGAGAGCACATATCTCAAGAGGGGAGGTGCGGGCGACACGTGTGCTCGGTCACATGGGCTCAGGCAGCACATGCACCTGCTGTTCACCTTTTAAGCATGTCATGAGAGGGGGAAAAGCACCAGCAACTGCATTTTCTGGTCATTTGGCTGTGACACCTCCAGTAATCTTTTTTTTTCTTTTTGGGTCACACCCGGCGATGCTCAGGGGTTACTCCTGGCTCTGCACTCAGGAATTACTCCTGGCGGTGCTCGGGGGACCATATGGGATGCCGGGATCGAACCCGGGCCGGCATGGGCCGGCCGCGTTCAAGGCAAACGCCCTACCTGCTGGGCTATCGCTCCGGCCCCTCCAGTAATCTTTGGTAACTCTTTTTTCTCCTTTCTCTCTCTCTCCTCTCTCTGTCTTTCTCAAGACAAAGGAGATCTCTTTCTTTTAAGATTAAACATCTTTTTAATCTTTTTTAATATTAGATTAAAAGATTAAACATCTTTTAATCTAATAGATGTTTAGAGTCCTGTGCGCACAAATGCACGTGCACAGGACTCTAAACATCTATTAGATTAAAATAAGTCTAATTTTACAAGTGCTTTTTTTTTTTTCTCTTTTCTGGGTCACATATTCAGGGGTAACCCCTGGCCCTTTCTTTGCTTAGAAATTTCTCCTGGCGGTGCTCAGGGGACCCTGTGGGATGAATTCGACCCAGTGATCGAACCTGGGTCAGCCACGTACAAGGCAACGCCCTACCGCTGCGCTATCGCTCCAGCCCCACAAGTGCCTTTAATCAGGGCCTTTCCATGTCAAGTATTTCCAACTGAGCAGAATACGGAGGTTTCTGT
This sequence comes from Cryptotis parvus, assembly GCA_021461705.1. Classification (NCBI taxonomy): domain Eukaryota; kingdom Metazoa; phylum Chordata; class Mammalia; order Eulipotyphla; family Soricidae; genus Cryptotis; species Cryptotis parvus. The sequence continues at coordinate 8,555 of JAJIBD010016091.1, read as the reverse complement.
TATTTTTTATTATTTATTTTATTTTATTTTATTTCGGGTTTGGGGCCCTACCCCTCAGCGATGCTCAGGCTCTGCACTCAAAAATGACTCCTGGCAGTGCTCAGGGACACCGGAGAGTGAACCTGGGTCAGCCGCATGCAAAGGCAAGCGCCCTCCCCGCTGCACTATTGCGCCGGCCCTGATTTCATTTATACTAATAAGGTAAGGCCTTGGTGTTTGCCCCCCTTACCCGCAGTGCTCGGGCTTACTCCTCAGAGACTGCCCTGGTGGGGGCTGTGGGTGCCAGGGACCCAACAGGGTCCACTTCCTGCCAGGTGGGTGCCTTCCCCGCGCCTCTCTTCTGCCCTGCCTGGGCTTTATTTTTATGCTCTTTTGATGGTTAGACAACAAAAACTTGCTCAAACAACTGAGTGGGTTGAGCAAATGACAATTTCACCATCATTAGACAGTCCGAGGACCCCAAGATAGATGGACAGGAGAGAAACAGCACTGAACTACGGTCAGCTGCGGAGGCGGGGGCACAGCAGAGGGCCCAGTCCACCTTGAAGGCTCTCGGTTGCCATGGCTGGATGGACCCAGGTGCCCCTCTGCAGCAGAGGGACCCAAGACTCTTGGGTGGAAATAAACTCCCTTAATACCCATAAAGGCCCTGGATCCCCACAGCTCTGTCTTGTTTTTGTTTTGTGGTCCTTCGGGGGGACCTAACACGGGCAGAGGATCAAAGCTGGGTCAGCTTCTGCACCTCCAAAGAAACGGTGACCAAGATACAAAGAATCCACAGAGGGGCGCTGGTGGAGGGATGGGTGCTGGAATACTGTATTACCAAGAACCAATTATGAACACCTTTGTAATTGTATGTCTCACGGTGGTATAATAAAAATTTTTTTAAAAAAATTGGGTCCGACTAAAGGGTCAGTATTGAAACACTGTATGCCTGAAACCCAACCATGAACAACTTTATCATTTCAGGCGACTAAAGTAAAAAAAAAAATCCAAGTAAAAACATTCCCATGACCTGATGGAATGGTTTGAGGCTCTTTATGCTCCCGGAGCAAGCAGGTGCCCTTGGGCTCACTAGCATGAGACAGGACACACGGTGATGTTACAGGGGCCCGCTTGAGCAAATTGATGATGAACGGGAAGACAGTGATACAGTGATACAAGTAAAACAAAACACTGGGTCAGCCGTGCGCAAGGCAGGGACACTACCCGCTGGACTACCCCTTGGCGCCCCAATCCCAGTCCCTACTGCCCTGGGCCCCCGGCTGCACGCGCTTAGGAGCGCAGGCTCGGCCTTAACCTCTCGCCAGGTGCGTTCTGTATCCGTTTCAGTCTCAGCTCCTTTTTCCTTTTGCTTTCGGGTCCCCCTGCCCGCGCTCAGGGAATCGTGCGGTGATGAAACCCGACCCTGTGCTGCGGCCCGTTGTGCCATCTCTCGTGCCCATCTGCCCTTTCTGGTCCAGGTCGCGGTCTGCAGCGGGTCCAGCGGGTCCGGCCCGCCGCCCGCTGCGCGCATCCCCAGCTCCGGTCCGGGAAAGGGGGCGTGGCCTGCGGGCCCCGCCCACCGCGCACGCGCCGGCGGCCGCGACGCGGCTTTCGCCATCTTTGATGAGGTCAGCCCGTCCACCCCGGCTCTGTGGCCAGTGGGTGGCGCGGGGGAGGCTAGAGGCTGCTCGCGGAGGCAGGGGGCGGTCCAGCCCTTACCCGTTAGCGGAGCAAGGGCTACTCTGCCCCTTCCCGAGCATCTGCGAAACGCTGGGCCCGTCACGGGCAGGTGGCAGCCCCTGCCCGTTCTTCCCCGCAGCTCGCGGCACTCCCACCCCGAGGCCCGCAGCTGGCCTTGGGACTGGACGGGGCAGGATAAAGTCTCGGGGGGAAGCCAGAGCAGCTGTTTCTTAGGTGTCTTGTACCCAGCGCTGCGAGGCGCCCCCGCCTCCGTGATGGCCTCTGTGGGCCATCCTCGGGGAGGTTCCGGGATGGACGCGACACCCCGGCGGGAAGAGAAGCCCGAGTCCTTTAGGACCCCAGTGACTCTTGGAGGGGCGTCGAGAGCGAGCATTCCGGACGCCCCCTACTCGTTATTTCTATCCCCTTGCTGTGTCCCCATAGGGACCCCCTTGCAGCACAAAGTAGCATGAAAAGCCCTGTGTGCCGGCCTGGGGACACTGGCAAGGACAGCGGACAATGGCGTGCGGCAGGAGGGCTTTGGGGCCACTGTGGTGGTGGACCCCAGTAAAGGGCGTGGAATTCAGGAGAGGGCTGGGTCACGGGGTCTCCCCAGCGTGCTGGTGCTCAGAAGCTGCAGCCGAGCCCAGCAGTTTGGGGCGTGGAGGCTAGTCTGTTTAGTTTTTGACTTTTTGGGTCATATCTGGAGATCTCAGGGGGTTACTCCTGGCTCTGCACTCAGGAATTACTCCTGGCGGTGCTCGAGGGACCATATGGGATGCGGGGATCGAACCCTGGTCCGTCACTTGCAAAGCAAACGCCCTCCCCACTGTGTGCCATCCTCCGGCCCTGCAGCTGATTTCCTGAAGGAGCTGGAGAACATGCTGGAAACTCATAGGTGCTCGAGTCTCTGGCGACACAGCAGAGCTCTGCTGACCGTGAGACCGGACTTTGTAAAAGCAAGGCGTGGCCAGCCCGTTCCCCCCATGCTACAGACATGGCGAGGCGGGGGGGGCACTGTATTTTATTATCAAACTCGGAGGGCAGAGGAGCCCCTGCCTGCATTTGGCTTCAAGAACCTCTCCAGGCCCGGGCCTGCCTTAGCAGGGAGGGACGGTGACAGCTCAAGTATTCAGAGGCCCTACCAGATCACACTGTGCCCAGACCAGGGGAAAGGGGCCCATCCGGGGTGCCCAGTGGAGGGAGACCTGCCTCCTCGGGAACCCAGGCGGGCTCTCTCCTCTTTCCCTGACAGGAACAAACCGTGGGCGCGGGGCAAGGAAGGGGCTACAGCACCCGCCTCAGTCAGGCCCTGCCTTCCTCAGCTGGGTGCATGGAGGCAGTTGGGAGCAAGCGTCATGAAGCGGTGGGCAGAGTCGGGTAAACCAAAGCCTGGGGCGTGGGGAGCTGACACCCACACAGCCCAGGCCCACAATCCCTGAGAGTCCGACCGTTGAGGCAGTGATGGGTGAGGGCATGGGAGCAGCAGGCCCCCCAACGCCAGCCTCTCCTGTTCCCAGGGCACCAACTGGGCACAGCCGTGAGCTAAGCCCTGCCCCTCAGTTTACCCTGAGCCCGGGCATCCCAGCCTCGGCAGAGCAGCGGGCACCGGGTCCTCCCCCAGGGGCATGATACAAAGCAAAAAACATAAAAACTTGGTTTTGGGAGAAGTGGCTTGGGGCCCTGGTGGCAAAGCGCTGAGGGGCGCCCGAGAGGAGGGGCGGCCACAGCCCTCTGTGGCAGGATGGGAGCGCAGCAGCACCATGCAGAGTCGGGGACCCTGCAGCCAGGACAGGGCCCTCCGAGCTCAAATGCCCACTTGCTAAAGCTTCTGTAGTCTGGGGAGGGACCCTGCAGAGCAGGAGGGATGGCTCGGCTGGAGTCCGGGCAGGGAGGGATCTCAGCGACGGATCCCCAAGGGCCCCTGGGGGAGTGTCAGGACTTGAAGAATCTTCGTACCATGAACTGGGCCCAGCAGAACCACGGACAGGACAATGAGCACGTTGAGGATGGGGCCGTTGCCCAGGTCCAGGGCTGCTACCTGCAGGGGCGAGGCAGGATGAGGAGAGCAGGGGGCAGGGGGCAGCGTCCGGCCGGGGTGCCCACTTGGCCCAGGCACTCACCCAGCCGCCCCTCTGAGCCGATCCAGCGGGCGATGCAAGTTGTGCAGCATGAAGTCGGCCACGAGCGGGCCACTTGGCCCAGGAAGCCCGTCAGGCCACGGCGGTAGACGTGCAGGGCCAGGCGGTAGCCGAAGCCCAGGAGCGCCACCACGCGGCCCCAGTTGATGCCGCTCAAACAGGCTGTGGGCACAGCACCCGCTCAGTCACCGGGGACCCCCAGGAGGCTGCCGCCCACCCATAGCTCCCCTGCTCGGCCCTTCTAGGCTGGAAAGCAAAATGGCTGAGCTGTGAGTCGGGTGCAGAGGGCAGGGAGGAGGTCATGGACGAGGCGGGAGATTACCTGTGGGCCTTGCTGCTGGCCTGGCAGCCGAGGGGCAAAGAGAGAGAAGGACAGAAGACGGGTTACGCCGGTCCCTGGGGCGAGGCGGGAGGCCGGGCGAGGCCTGGTTCTTAGTCCGCCCCGCCCCAAGAGTGTGGACGCCCTCCTCAGCATAGGTCCCCGCTTTCCCACAGGTAAGGAGGTGGGGGGAGGGCGGGACGGGTCTCAGCGACAAGGCTGAGATTGAGGACTGACACAGCCGTGCCCACACTGCCCCTCGGCAGCTGGAGGCCGCCTGGGAGCCGGGCCAGGCCCTCTGGGAGAGGTCAGCACTGCTTTTGGGGTGAACTGTGGCTTGGAGTCAGCAGGACAGCTATGGGGCCCGCCAATAGCACAGGGGTAGGGCGTTTGCCTCGCGACGTGGTCAACACGGGGTTCCACCCCCGCATCCCGTATGGTCCCAGAGCACCGCCAGGAGTAATTCCTGAGCGAAGAGCCAGGAGGAACCCCTGAGCATGGCCGGGCGGGACCCAAAATCAGAGCAAAGAAAAAAAGGACAGCTGAGTCCTCAGCTGGGCAGGGGCCTCTGGAGATACCCCCTCCCCACCTCTGACGGCCTCCATCTGTCACTGTGACTCTTGCATGAAAGACGGGTGTCTGGGACCCTGAGATGGGATGAGGGTGACTCCCCCCCTCCCACCCCGGAGCCTGGGGTCGCGTTAGGTGGGCAGCGGCGCCAGCCCCTTGTCCCCTCCGCCCGGCTACCTTTTGGCGATCTTGGTGAAATACTCGTAGGCATTTTCCGACGTGGGCTGCAGCTGCTCCAGCATGGCCTGGAACTTCGGCATCAAAGCGCCGGTTGATGTCGTCCCCGATGATGGCGAGCTGCCGGCCCACCTGCCCCATGGTGCTGGGAGGAGCGAGGGGTGTGAGCACGACTCTGCCCGCGCCCTCCGAAGGCTCAGGATGCCGACACCACCGCCCTCACCGCCTCCCCCACGGGGGCCTTGTGGTCCCGGGGCCCCGCACCTGCTCGGCTCCAGGGGCAGAGTGACCATCTCCGGGTCGGGGCACAGCCGCCCCTCGGCCTGCTCCTGCTGGTGGCGGTGGTAGACATAGCTCCGAAGAGCCTCCTCTGTGTCCAGAGCCACCTGCTCCTCTGCGGGCACAGCCGGGGGCTGAGGCGCCTCGTGGCTCGGGAACGCAGAGGCAGGCGACACAGTGGGCGCAGGCCTGAGTCCCGTCAGACCGTGGGCGGCCCCACCATGTCCCCAGCTCTTCTCCCGCTGCTGCTGGGAGAGCTGCACCTACGCTCCTGCTGCTCCTCCGCTCCTCCTCCTCCGCTCCTCCTCCTCCTCCTCCTCTCTCCTCCTCTCGCCCAGGATGGCACCACTGTCCCCTGCTGGCACCTGGGCCTCTCCTGGCCTCTTCCTGTCCCCAGGGCCCACCCCTTGACTGCACCCAGCTTCTGCCTGCAGGGCTGGGGGTTCCCCTCTCTAGGGGTGACCCTCTCCTCTACTTGAGGTGGGGGACGGCCCGGCTCCCCCACATCCCCTCTCTAGGGGTGACCTCTCTTCTACCTGAGGTGGAGGACGGCCCGGCTCCCCACAGTCCCTGCTGGGGGGGGCCTGGACCGGGCCCCGATGCCATGTCTCAGGTCCCAGCCGACGGCAGTGCTAATCTGTGGGGACAGTGGGGCAAAAGCAGAGATGGGGACACACAGGCCGCACAAAAAGGAATCCCAGGCCCAGCCCCACCCCGCGCCCACGCCCTGCGCCTCAGGACACCTTCGGCCGAGTCCAGCCCCCCAGAGCCCAGTGTCTCCGTGGCCCCATTCTGTGGAGGTGCCCTCAGCTCCGGCACCCTGCCCAGCACTCACTCACCCCTGCTGTCCCCCCTCAGTGCTGGCCACGAAGTCTCCCATGCACTATGGACCTGGCTACAACAGCCACCCCACCCTGGGGCTGCGGGCCTGAAGGACCCTGTGGCGCCTCCCCACCCACAGCGGGGGCTCCCTGGCTCCGGCAGACCTTACCTCGTGGAGCGCCCAACCCACAGCAGAACCCCGCCCTGGGGCTCCTGTCAGAACTTGTGGCCAGGCAGGACCTCATGGGTCCTTTTCAGGACACCTTCCCTGGGGTGCCCACTCCCACGCCACACCCGGCAGGCACTCCACCTGTCCCGGCCCCACTGGCCTGGCTTGCCTGAACCCTGCACGGGGAGTATTTCCTGGGCAGGAGCTGTTTCACTTTCAGTTTGTGCCCGGGCATTTCCCCGCCCCCCCAGCTATACCCCCGTGGTACAAGGTGGGGAAAGGGGCGCAGAGGATGGATGCGGGGTGGGGCACCTCTTGGGGACCAGGGCCCAGGGACAGGCTCGCTTCCCCTCAAAGGGTGTCAGAGGAGCTGTCCAGAGGAGTGGAGGGAGGTGACCTTCGGTGGGCCCTGCTCCTCAGCCACTCCATCCCTCAGTCCACACACACACACACACACACACACACACACACACACACACACACACACACACAACCACCCTTCCCCACCCACCCAAGGGGCTGACTTCCTGGTAAGGGGTGTCTCTGCACCCCACCTGCGGGTTTCCTGGTCAGCCTGGTGCAGCGACAGCCGGGGGCTCCTGGGGACCGCAGGAAAAGAAAAATTCCGCCGCAGCCCCACCACTGACCTTGACACTGACCTCTGCCCCCACCCTCCAGCCGGCCAAGGGACCCGGTTCCCAGGCCGCGAGGTCTCATTCTCAGGCACCCAGGGCGGGGTCCAGGGAAATGGTCAGCAGCCCCAGCGGGTGGTGGGGCCGCCCAGCAGCCCAGGCCTTGCCCCGCCCTGCGGGCTGCCCCCTCGCCCTGCCCCTCCCAGGGCCTGGAGGGGACGATGGGCTGGCCCCTCCTCACTCACCTGGCCCAGGCCCCAGGCCCCAGGCCCCAGAGGCTCAGCGAGGCGGAGATCGGAGACCCTGAGGGCCCGTGGCGGCTCCCCCAGCACGGAGTCGCAGCTCCAGGCGGCGGCGAGGTCGAGGGCCGGCACCCTAGGGACCCGCGCGGCAGAGCCATCTTGGCCGGCTCCGCTCCAATCAGCTCCCCTCGAGGGAAGTCGCTGCGCGGCGGCCGGATGCTCGGCGTCCAGCCCGGGGCCTGCCTGGGCTCCCGCCCCGGGACACCGCCCATCCCTCATCGGGTCGCCCGCAGCCACACTCCGTCAGGACGCCTAGTGGCCCCTGCTCCCGCGGTGCTGGGAATGGCACCAGGGCACTCTGACCACTGATCCACCTCCCTGGCCCCCAGGATGGTGCTTTCTTGGGGTGGGGCGTTGAAGAGTTTTAGGAGCCATGCCTGATGGTTCTCAGGGGCTACTGCTGGCTCTGTGCTCAAGGGTTGCTCCTGGTGATGCTGGGCCACATACGCAGTGCCGGGGTCAGATGTGCTGGGGACCAAATGGGCCCCCTGTGTAACAGCTGTCCATGAGTGTCCCAGATGAAGCGGCAGCTCGCAGCCCCGAACTGTCCCAAGGCGCCCGGCTGGACCTATGATTAGAGCCGGGCTGAAGCAAATCGAGAGCCGACAGGCATGGTGGTCTCAGGGAAACCCACCCCACGCCCTCACAGGTGCAGCACACAGAGGGAGAGCCTGTCTACCTCAAGGGGACAGCACTGCCCTGGGGTCAGTGTCCAGAGAGCTTGCGCCAGGAAGAGAGGGGCCTGGAAGCCTCTCCCGAGACTGCCCTGCCCAAGCCCCTTGCCCCTGTGCTCCCCGGAGCCCCCTGATACCAGCCCCCCTGGCCCCTGTGCCCTGGAGCCCCCACCTGCCCCCACCATCTCCCTCATGCCTCCTGGCCCCTCCCCCCTGACCTTTGCCCTATGGAACCCCTGGAAACCCAACTGGAGCCTTTCGTTGGAAAATCTGTTCTTCAACAGTTGGTCCGGCAGGTAGGGGGGCCTCAGTCCTGTCCCACCAATGGAGGCCTTGGGCCGGGTCCTTGATCCCCAGCCTGGGGTCCTCCTCCATGTTCTGCTTTTTCCACAGCCTGGTGGGGAGCAAGAGGCTCCCAGAGAGCTCTGACGAGGTGCTGTGGGGAGCCCAGGGCTTGGGTTCAGAGGGAGCAGGTGGTCACAGGCCTGGGGATGGAGGCCCAGGGGGGCTCAGGGGAGCCCTGCAGGTGGCCGGGCTGCAGCGTGGATCTCAGGCTGGGCCGGGGGACTCCGGCGCCACACTCCCACCCCACCCTGGGCCCAGGGAGTCCCGGTGACGTCAGTCCTGTCCAAAGGAAACCAGAAGGGGCTGGTCAACCTGTCTGAGGAGAGAAAATGGAGGGAGGAGGAGGAGGAGGAAGAGGAGGAAGAGGAAGAGGAGGAAGAGGAGGAAGATGAGGAAGAAGGGGAGGAAGAGGAAGATGAGGAAGAAGAGTATGAAGAGGAGGAAGAAGATGAAGAGGACG
>JAJIBD010016090.1:0-11821 GCA_021461705.1 Cryptotis parvus | reverse complement strand
CAAATGCTTTTGACGGTTACAACTAAGATTGCTGCCAGTCACACATGAGCCCTGTAAGGAGTGTGGAAGAGAGTAAAATGCACAAACGGTCTCAAGGAGGCAGGTGGAAGAGTGGAAAGGTGGGGTCACTGAAAAAAGTGCAGTGTTGATTCACTTACTATGCTAATTTGGCAATAACCTCCCAAAGTAGGAGTGATTACACGTGATCACAGACCACCAGCTTCTTTCTGGTGCTCTTGGCTGCTCAGCGCCATAAGCATAAATTGCCACTAGGTGGCAGTAGGGCCCCATGGTTGCGAGCCTCCCCCCACGCTGTTGGATTTGAAATTCACTGCACACCTGAATTTTGCACCCCATTTTTGTCATAAATATCTGTCAAATATCTGAATGGTGAATATTAAAACCTTGAGTTTTATTAGCCACAAGAATAATATGTGGGGCCGAACGATAGTCCAGCGGGTAAGGCGTTTGCCTTGCAGCGGCTGGACTGTGCCGGCCCGGGTTCCATCCCCAGCATCCCATATGGTCCCACACGCAGTGCCAGGAGTGATTCCTGAGTGCAGAGCCAGGAGTAACCCCTGAGCATTGCCGGGTGTGACCAAAAAACAAAAAAACAAACAAAAAGAATAATACGTAATAAAAAATTTTGTGATTAATAATAATAATAATAATAAGACAGGGGTTGGAGAGAAACAATGCAGTAAGGTGTATGCCTTCAGGCAGCACACCTTGGTTGGATCCCGGCAGCACAGGGCCCCTGGCCATCTATGCAGCCCTGAAAGCCTCCAAGCACCACCAGGTGTGGGCCTGGACCCTAGAGCACCACCAGGGTGTCCCCGAGAATCCCTGAGGCACTGCAGGGTCACAGCAGCTCCACCATATTCTCTGGCCTTCACATTGAGCCACTGGCCTGGCTGTCACCGGGAGTTACCACCTGGAAGGGCCCCAAGATCTGAGCACTTCTTAGGAGGACTCTGCCCCAACCAAGAAAAGACTAACATTAGAACTAAAAAAAATGTATAGAGGGGCAGGAGCGATAGTCCAGCGGGTAGGCCATTGGCCTTGCATGTGGCCAACCCCCTTCGATCCCCAGCATCCCATATGATCCCCTAAGCGCCATCAGGAGTAATTCCTGAATGCAGAGCCAGGAGTAACCCCTGAGCATCACCGGGTGTGACTCAAAAAAAAGTAAAAAAAAAAATATGTGGAGGGACCGAAGAAAGTGCAGCAGGCTGGGCATGGGCTTTCTACACAGCTGACTGGTTTCAACCCCCAGAACCCTATATGGTCCCCAGTCCCTGCCCGGAGTAATGCCCGAGTGAAGAGCCATGAGGAAGGCTAGGTTTGGCCCAAGAGATGAAAAAATACAAACAAATAAAATATTGAGTATGTTTGTCACTAATTCAGGTTGAGTCAATAGTCTGTTCATCTTGGTGGGATTTAGACAGTACCACTAATGATTTAGTCCTATCTTCTGTAAATCACTAGTATCATGTGTCTTCCTGTTGTTCATCGATTTGCCTGAACGGGCACCAGTAACATCTCCATACGTCCTGTCGAAAGCAAGTGTAGCCCAAGGGCAACTGCTCACTCCAGGGACAAAGAAGAGCCTCAAACCATTCTTCAGGTCATGGAATTGAGGTCCATAATTCTTACTAGTTTTTGGCATATCAAATAAAACACGGATAGCTTGCCAGGCTCTGCCATGTAGGTGGTATATTCTCAGTAGAAGACTCTCATCTCCAGCATTTACTGACGAAACTTAGAGGGAAAGATCAGATTTTCTCTTGGGTGGAGCTCTGAGGAACTGTGGAGTCTGGATGTTGAGAATGACTGACGTCATGAGGAAATATAAATATTGCTCACATTATAACATAGAAGCTTCAGAATTTCTGTGTTAATAATTCCTCTGCCCAGAGTATAAGGGTATTTCTCATACTCTGATACCCTCCCCTGCGTTTTGTTTCAAGATGTCAGGAAAACAGGTTGTAAGAACCTCTGAAATGCCTCTTCCATGTCCAAGTCAAAAGGGTTTTTTATTTTACTTCCCTGTTTTTTGATTTGATTTTTATTTTGGGGACACACCCAGTGGCGGTGCTCAGGGCTTACTCAAGGCTCTGTACTCAGGGATCACTCCTGGTGGGGATTGGGGGATCATATGAGGTGTCAGATTCAACCCAGTTCGGCCCTGTACAAGGCAAATGCCCTACCTGCTGTGCTTTCACTCCAGCCCCGAGAGCTGGTAGCAGCTCTGCCTGGTGTATCTGCGTCTGTGCTTCAAAGCATACCTGGGCTTGAAATACTTTCCTCTGTAGGGTGGGTCTCTGACAAGCTGGGCTTGAGATTGGCTTTTTCTCTTGGGTGGAGCTCTGATGAGCTGTGGAGTCTGGATGATGAAAACGCTGCCAGCACGGTGGGGGTTCCTCTGGAGTCCTCCGAGGCTCTATTGGGATGGTGGGCTCGGGCCGGAAGTCGTTCTCTGTCCCTGACCCTTCATGGTTAGTGGAGTACAGGGAATAAATGCAATGGGGAGAGCTGGTAGCAGCTCTGCCTGGTGAATGTTCATCTCTTCTAGTGCCCCCTAATTCCTCTTCTCTTCCCGCCCCCTCCCCACACCCAGCTGGAGCAGGAGCAAGGCAGACCCTGTTCAGTCCCTGGGTAGGAGTGGGGGACAGCACTGGGTGCTTTTAGAGGCCTTTCTTTCCCTCCCTCCCTTCCTCCCTCCCTCCCCTCCGTCCCTCCCTCCCTTCCTTCACACCTGGCTATGCTCAGGGGTTACTCCTGGCTTTGCACTCAGGAATTACGCCTGGCAGGGCTCAGGGGACCATATGGGACGCCGGGGATCAAACCTGGGTTGGCAGCATACAAGGCAAACGCCCCTACCCACTGTGCTATCGCTTTGTCCCTGAGGCCTATTTGTTTGTTTATTTTTGCTTTTTGTGTCACACCCAGTGATACTCAGGGGTTACTACTGGCTCTGCACTCAGGAATTACTCCTGGAGGTGCTCGGGGACCATATGGGATGCCAGGGATTAAACCCAGGTTGGCTGTGTGCAAGGCAAATGCCTTACCAGCAGTACTATTGCTCTGAACCCTATTTCTTTCAGATAAAAATTAACAAGGTTTTCTGTTTTGTTTTGATTTGTTTTTATTTGTTTGTTTCGCTTTTTGGGGTCATACCTGAGATGCTCAGAGGTCACTCCTGTCTCTGCACTCAGGAATCACTCCTAGCAGCTGCGTGCAAGGCAAACACCCTACCTGCTGTACTATGGCTTGAGCCCCTGAACAAGATTCTTGAACTCAGAAGTTGTTTTATACAATGAAAACTAATAATAACAGAAACAGCAATTTGTTTAGACATTTGATATTATAAAAGACTTGACTACTTTATTTTAGCAAAGGAACATTATTTACTTATAGAAACAGCAGCTCTAAACAACCCTTTGAAGGAGCTTAAGCCTTCAACTCAGTCAGGGCAGTTGCCTGTATTATAATGTGGCATTTCCCAACTGGGGGAGGCATCGGGTATCCTGTGGGCACCTGGTATACTCCGGGGGGGGGGAAGGCTTAGACGAAAATCACAAAAGTGGAGGACCAGGACACTAGACGAGGGGGCCAGTCGGTGAGACAGGAGGCCACAGGAAGGAAACAAGATCAGAGGGGCGCACAGTGAAGGAAAGGTGGGAAACTGCGCTCTGTGTCCTGATACCAGAGGGCCATAATGCCAGTGAGCTCCACTCAGAGCCTAATGCTCTGGCTGTCTTGCTATTTTCTTCCTGCCACATCCATTGATGCTCAGGGCTTATTCCTGGTTCTGCCTCAACGGTCGCTCCTGGCAGGACGCAAAGGACCATATGTAGTGCTGGGGATTGAACCCAAGTAGGCCACATGCAAGACAAATGCCCTTTCCACTGTACTGTCGCTCTGGCCCTTCTAGGTGTTTTCTGATCAGCAGAACAACAGCTCAAAGTAGAGGCTGTGCCGTATCCGCATTCGGCATTATTGTGGCCAATCAACCATCATGGGAGGCTGGGAAAAGACGGAAGCCCCAGCACACACCCTCAAATGTCTGTTTCCTGGGGGCCGGAGCGATAGCCCAGTGGGTAGGGTGTTTGCCTATGCCGCCCAGGGTTCGATCCCCGGCATCCCATATGGCCCCCTGAGCACCGCCAGGAGTAATTCCTGAGTGCAGAGCCAGGAGTAACCCCTGAGCGTCGCTGGGTGTGACCCAAAAAGCAAAAAAAAAAAAAAAAAATCAAATGTCTGATTCCTTCTTCGTTCAATTCCTCTCCCTTCAGAGCCATTAGCTATGCTGGGTCACTATGATTTGATATTTTCCTCTAGTTCTAGGAGGAGTGGTAAATCCCAGAAGTTCTGGGAACCTCGTTGCTGCTTGTTGAAAAGCTAAAATGAAGGAGGAGTCAACCTGTGCAGTATATTCTTTCAAGCACACATTCCCTTCGTGAGAGAGATTGGGTTTACCCACCTGCTGGGCAAGAGTCCAGTTTGTTTGCTTGCTTTTAATGCTGGGTTTTGGGGTCATGCCTGGTGGTGCTCAGGGCTTACTTACTCCTGACTTTTTATTCAGGGACCACTTCTGGAGAGCCTTGGGGACCATGTGGATTATCAGGTATCAAACCTGTATGTGCACCATGTAAGCCAAACACCTTACACATTGAACTATCTCTCTGACCCCAAGAGTCAGTGGCTTAATAACCAAGAAACCACTGGATGTTTACATGCTTGTCTTTTCCCATCCACCGTCTCATGGGCTGATTTATTTCTGTCAACAAACATTTCTGCATCTATGCCACATGATGTCTGATTCAGGATTATGTAAGCAAATGACTGTTGGAAAATCCTGTCTTCAAGAGCTCCTGGACTTGACCTGAGATCAGGATTTTTTGATAATGCACAGAGCTAGAACCCATCAAGAAAGGTGGGCTGTGCTCTAACTATTATGGGGGGAGTCTGGAGGGGGTGCGAGTTCTTGTCACCTGCCACTGAAGGTTGAGAGATAGACCATGACATCACGGATCTCACAGTGAAGCATTTATTGGAGTCAGGAGCAAGTAAGACAGCAAGAAACCTCCCAAGGTGGATGGGAAGGGTCTGCTGCGCCCCTAACTCCTCTTTCCTTCCTGCTGCCACCTCCCAACCCCAGCTGAAGCAGGAGCTGAGCAGGGTCTGTTGGGTCCCTGGAGTTGGGGGACAACAATCTCAAATGGGTGAGCTGAGCACGTATCCATTCCGCCCATCAGGGGCAGCTGCTCTCCCCTTTATATTTCTCCAATGAGGTGAGCAACTGCCAGTTTTCTCACTAAGCTTAGATTCAGGTTATTGAGTTAGGCAGAAACAGGCTTATCTTGGGTTGGAGTGATAGGAGAGCAGGTAGGGCATTTACCTTGCATGCGCCCAACCTGGATTTGAACCCTGGTCCTCTGAGCACCGCCAGGAGTAATTCCTGAGTGTACAACCAGGGGTAGCCCCTGAGCATTGCAGGGTGTGACCCAAAAAGCAATAAAATAAAGCTTATCTTTACACTTTGCACCTGTTTCTGATCCTGAATCTAGCATCTGCGATGCAAATTCTAGCCCTCCTATTCTCAGGGCCTTTTCTCTAGTTTACCCTATTCTCTATCTCAAGGCCAGCAAAGAGAACAGATAGGATGCTTTAAGGAAAGAAGTTATCTGAGGTGAGAACTGGAAGGAAAGTTTCTTGGCAAAAGCAGAGTTAATTCAAACTAAGTCAAGAAAAGTAATGAGGGTCTGAGGAGAGAGGCGTAGCAGGAAGGGAGCTTGCCTTGCGTGCAGTCAGCCTGGCTTCAATCCCCGGCACCCTGTATGGTCACTGCAGCCCTGCTAGAAGTCATAACTGAGGGCAGAGCCAGGAGTAAGCTCGTTGCACAGAGCTTAATCACTTGATATCAAGTCACTTAATCACTTGACATCCCGTTATTCGTCGATTTGCTTGAGCGGGCACCAGTAATATTTCCATTTGACCTATCACGTGCCAGTGTAGCCCAATGGCATCTGGTTGCTTCAGGAATACGAAGAGCCTCAAACCATTCGTTCAGGGTCTTGACGAAGAAGTCTGACCATCTTGAAGGTGGGCGGCCACGTGATCTTTTGACATCCCGTGGGATCCAGTCAGTAGGCACCACCAAGTATTGACTAAAAACAAACAAAAAAGATACTGAGTTTCTACTGTGTGTGCATTTGGTAGATAAGAAAGGGTTTGACAGACTGAAGAGAAAGTGCAGTGGGTGGGGCACTGCCTTGCTCCACGGCCTACCTGGCTTCCATCGATGACACCCCATATGGTTGCCCAAGTTCCAAGCAAGGAGTAATTCCTGAGAGAAAAGCCAGGAGTAACCCCTAAGCATCCCTGGGTGTGGCCCAAAAACAAAGCAAAACAAAGCTAGGAGTAGGATTTAACTGTGTCAAGAAAGGAGGAAAATATCACTTCTTTGGTCAAAAAACTGGACCAAAAACATTGGGAATTTATCATAAACATGTCAAGGTAGTTCTCTAGATTAGCTTAACAGTTAACAGGAAAGATGCTAATAGCTTTAATAACATGAAGAAGAGCGAGATGAGCCAGTACAGCCCCTCTGAAGAGGAAATGCTTTAGGTTTTTTAGTGGTTTTTAGAGGAGGGCACACCCACTAATGCTCAGGAGTATCTTCTGATGGTGAACCATATGTGGACCATATGTAGTGGCAGGGATTGAACCCGGGTCAGCTGCATGCACGGCAAATACCCTGCCTACTGTACTATCTCTCTGGCCCCTTAAGAGGAAATGCTTTAGCGGAAGTCTGAGTATTCAGAGGAGCCAACCGTGGAATATATGACAGGAAAGGGAACATACCTGCAGAGACATTTTCTCTGATTGAAGAACATCAAGAAGTCACAGGACTCGAACATAGCAAGCTGGAGGAAGGGTGAGAGGGGGCAGCCAGGCCAGGCCATGGGAAGGTGACCTCTTCCATCAGGTAGAGGGGTCAGAGGGATGGTCAAGGAATGATGACCACAGAGCCAGCAATAAGTCTTGAGGCTCAACAGATATGGCCCTTAAAAAAAACAAAACAGAAATGCATCGAACGACAGTGATGTCACAGAGGGTGCTTGGAGTAGAGAGAGACATACTCATCTGACGAATGGATAGAAAAGTGAGACGGGTGAGGTAGCCATTTCTGCGGAAAAGTAGTTGTGAGCAGTAGGGACAGTGTGTGTATGCATGTGTGCACACATCTGTGTGCCACTGAAGATCATCGCCATACACACTTTATAAGGATGTGTGTGTGTGTGTGTGTGTGTGTGTGTTTGCTAGTGCACACTATTTAAGTCCTTTGCAAAGCCAGGGCCAGTTTTTGAAAAGCAAACAGGCAAGTAGGTCTGGGGTTTTAGGAAAAGCCTGTTAGCTGAACAGAGAGGGAAAGAATGTTAGCTTCAGCATTTAAATTGTGCTCTGGTATCAGATTCCCTGAAAGGAAACTGGGTAAGGCCAGGGGGTGTGTTGGGAGAGTGGGGAGGGATAAAAGTGGGATTCCCCAAGGACTAAGCAAAGAAAGGGTCTGTGTCTCATTGAGTGGTAGCTACTGCTTCTGACTCCTTCATGCTCGGCCAGGGAGGTGAGTATTGGGGAGTGAGGGAGTCGGTGAAGGAGTGGACAGAGTAGGATTTTGCTGAAGTCGGGTTGGGACAAAGACTCTGAGCCTGTTTCCCCGGCAGGAAGGCGGGGGGGATGTTGCAGAGAGGCCGGAGAGTAGCTTCACTTGTTGCCTCAACCAGGAGCTTAGACAGGCTTGTCAGTTCACGGGCCCTTGTTGAGGATACAGAGGAGGGCCAGGCCCCTAGACAGCAAGATTTGGGCTGACTCGAGATCTGGTTTCAGCCGAATTTTGCTGAATTTTCCAATTTTCCAGTCCCAGGAGGTAATCAAAGCTGTCCCTAGCAGCAGCATTAAGGGACATTAATCTCTATGCCATTATCTATACGGGGTGGGGGGGGTGAGGGGAGAGTAGGGGGGTGGCGGTGTGTAGCTATAGTACAGCGGGGAGGGCGTTCGCCTTGCACACGGTCGACCCAGGCTTGATCCTAACATCTCTATGGTCTCCCAAGCACCACCAGGATTAATTTCTGAGTGCAGAGCCAAGAGTAATCCCTGAGCATCGCCAGGTGTGGTCCAAAAAGCAAACCAAAAAAGAGGGATTGAAATTGCCAGCTAATGGGGCCGGAGGCGATAGCACAGAGGTTAGGACGTTGGCCTTGCACGCGGCCGACCTGGGTTGGATCCTCGGCATCCCATATGGTCCCCTGAGCACCCAGGAGTAATTCCTGAGTGCAGAGAGCCAGGAGTAACTCCTAGCAGGTGTGACTCCTCACAAAAAATAAGTGAAAAAAAAAAAAAAGAAATTTCCAGCTAACTCCAGGGAAACCCAGGCTCAGAGTGTGACGCAACACTCGTGGCGGACGAGACGAAACTCCCTATAGCCAAGGTGCTGCTCTGAAGTCGCTGGAGGCCTCTAGCACGCAGAGCGAGCAGGCAAAAACTACAATTCCCAGAATGCTGTTCCGGACAGGGGCTAAACCGGAAGTAGGACAAAGGCCTGTCTGGTGTGCTCGGCGCGGCTGCTGCTCAGGTATGCTGGAGTTCCTTTGCAGGGTGCGTGAGGGGTCGGAGTTGGGGGGTCGGGGAGCCTGGCGGGGGGCCGCCGGGGAAGCTGTGTGGCCTGGGTTATCCCACCTCCTGGGCGCCTTCCTTGCCTCCCTCCGCTCTCTCTGGGAGCTTGGGGACCCAAGCAGCATCCGGAGCGGGACACTTGGAGCCTGGGCTCTCGGCGTTGTGCTGCAGGGGCTAGAGTGGGACCAGCGTGGTGACCCAGCGCTGGGACGGAGGAAGCGCTGGAAGGTGCAGAGACTGGGGTGGGAGCGGTGTTGCGGTGGGCTCCGAGCGCCGTGCAGCGTGACAGGAGCGCGCCCGACACTCGCTGACGGCTCCGGGACGCTAAATGCAGGTAAACAACGGCCGTATGGAAGCGTGGAAATGCGGATAACTGAGCACGGTGGACCTCAGGCCGGGGAGAGCTTTGGAAGTAAAGAGTAACAGCGGAGTTGTTTCGCTTTACCCCGGCGTTCACTGTGTGCGCAGGTGAGAGGGGCGGAGGACCGGAAAGGGGAGGAAGATTTCTTTATTTTGGGGTGGGTGTGGGTGGGGGAGGTCACACCTGGCAATGCTTAGGGTTCCTCCTGGCTCTGCACTCAGGAATTACTCCTGGAAGTGGTGCTTGGGAGACCATATGGAATTCCAGAGATGGGTCTTGGGTCGGTGGCATGCAAACGCCCTAACCGCTGTGCTATCTCCGGCCCCCGGGGAGGTAGATTTTAATTTTTATTTATTTTATTTGTTTGTTTATTTATTTATTTAATTTTTATTTTTTTTTTTTTTTTTGCTTTTTTGGGTCACACCCGGCAATGCTCAGGGGTTTCTCTTGGCTCTGCACTCAGGGAATCACTCCTGGCGGTGCTCAGGGGGCCATATGGGGTGCCGAGGATTGAACCTGGGCCAGCATGGGCCGGCCACATACAAGGCAAATGTCCTACCCGCTGGGCTATCGCTCTGGCCCAGATTTTAATTTTTAATGGTCGATGTAGTCCGCTGGGCTGTTGAAGTGAAGTGGGGATTCTCCAGGTCCTGGGCATCATGATGCGATGGTCATCAAGATGCTGTTCTGGAGAGAGGGGTGTTCGGGGTGTTCGGACCACACCCTGCGGTGCTCCGGGGCTGTGCTCTGGGGCTATTCCTGTCTCAGGGGTCCCTGCTGGTGGCTCTGGAGACCCTGTGTGGTGGCGGGAACCCGCCGGATAGGCAGCGACCTTATGAGTGCCTTGACCGCAGCTCCAGCCCCTTAGGCGCTCTTGTTCACATGGCTCAGTTCTGGATTCCAGGTATGTGCACGTGAATTGTTTCATCTGCTCTTCCATAAAGGGTTTCCAAAGAGTGAGGAAGCTGGAAAACCAGGTGTCCAGGGTTTGTGCTTGTCGTTGTAGGAGTTTCTATGCCAACTCATTTTTCTTGAAGGACCTTGTGCAATGCAGTATATCTGCGTTTGTGGTTCAGTCACTTTTCCAGTAAGATAAAATACCGTTTGCCGTTTGGACCTAGGGAAATAGCTCTGGTAAGTCCAGTACTGTCATGTTTCATATAACTTGCCTTTGTCTCTTCTGGGTGCAGAAGAGGACTAAGCACATGGACTGCACCCTGGAAGACCTTACCTGTAAAGAAGAGCCCCACGTGCTGCCGGAGCCGGACATTCTCCCATGGGACCCGGATGAAGACGCCATGGCAGAAAGCTTCCGGCTCCTGCAGATTGATGTGGAGTGTGACCCGCAGAAGGGAGAGGCCCTGCCCACAGGCAGTGCGCCCTGGTGCTCGGTGAGTGCTACGAATAGTCAGATTCCAAGGTACTGGGATGTCCCTGGGACCCCTATCCTAAGGACAGGTGTAGGTAGATAAATGGCTGGGAATGGATTTTTTGTATTCCAAGGTATGCATTAACTGGTTTAAAGTTTTAGGGTTGGATTTTTTTTTTTTTTTTTTTGGCTTTTTGGATCATAACCAGCGATGCTCAGGGGTTACTCTTGGCGGTGCTTGGGGAGACCATAAGGGATGCCGAGAGATCAAACCCAGGTCAGCCTCGTGCAAGGCAAATGCCTTTCCGCTGTATTATTGCTCGGCCCATGGTTGAGATTTTTTTTTTTTGTTCTTTTTAATTATCACTTTTTATCACTTGTCTTCCCATTGTTCATCAATTTGCTAGAGCGGGCAACAGTAACATCTCCATACGTCCTGTCACATGCTAGTGACATGCAAGGGCATCTGCTCGCTCCAGGAACACGAAGAGCCTCAAACCATTTGTTCAGGTCATGGGAATGAGGTCTATAATTGTTACTGGTTTTTGCCATATCAAATACCACACCGGTAGCTTGCCAGGCTCTGCCATGCAGATGGGATACTCTTGTAGTAGCCTCTCATCTCGTGCATGTGTTGATGAACCAACGGGAAAGATCAGGTTTTCTCTTGGGTGGAGCTCTGACGAGCTGTGGAATCCGGATGTTGAAAATGGCGACCCTCATGGTGTGGGGGTTCCTCTGGCTTCTTGCAAGGCTCTGCTGGGATGACAGGCCAGGGCTAGAACCCCCCTTCCCTCCTGGGCGCCTTATGATCAGCTGGGCACAGGGAGAACCGGTAGCAGCTCTGCCCCCGTGTCTCTGAGTCCTTTTTAATTATAGGAAAAGTAAACATAGCTCAAGAGGAATTTGTTTCATATTTTTTGTTTCTGGGCCACAACTGACAGTACTTATTTTTTATTTTTTTTTTTTTTTGGGTCCCGCATGCCAGGGTTACTCTGGCTCGCACTCAGGAATTACTCCTGGCGGTGCGCGGGGGACCATAGGGGCGCCGGGATCGACCGGCCGCAAGGCCGGCCGCGTGCAGGCCGCCCTACGCTGGGCTTCGCCCGCCCAGTACTTAGGAGGCACTTCTGGCTCTGTACCCAGGGATCACTCCTGGTGGTACTCAGGGAAGTATATGCTCTGTGAGGATCCACTTGGGGTTGGCCACATGCAAGGTCCCAGTCCTATCTCTAGCCCTTGAAAGAATTTTTTCCCCCCCCACAAAATAATTCTGACTTTACTGGTACAATGTGGTGGGTAGTTCCTTTAAGCGTTTTCACAGCTGTTCCTCTTTCCAAGTTTTAATTTCAGCAGTTTATTTCCCATAGAATCTTTTCTGCCTTTGGGCCGGCAATGGTCCAGCG
>JAJIBD010016089.1:0-13270 GCA_021461705.1 Cryptotis parvus | reverse complement strand
AAACGCCCTACCCGCTGGGCTATCGCTCTGGCCCCTGGTGTTTTAGTCTTTTATACTTCTCAGACACACCCTGCAATGGTGAGTGTGTGGTTTCAGCTCACACTGCATCCACAAGCAACCTGTAAATACAATTTAAAAATAGCTGCTCGGCCTAATTGCAGCCAAGGACCAAAATGGTACCAGCTTCCTTCTTTAATTTTACTGCTCACTAGTGCTCCAGAATGGTTGTCTTCTTTTCTTACTACTGAAATGTAGTTTGGAATGAAGCGATTGAATTTTAAGAGAGATAGGAGTAGTTATCTATGTAGCAGCTACTATTCTTAACGTCCAAGTCAGCGTTCAACATCCAAGTCATCATCTTGTAGATTCCTCAACAAGAATTCTGCTAGATTGTCTCCAAGACCAAGGTAGGCCATACTGTTATGAAGCAAACTCAAAGAAAACAGTTGTATTTCCAGGGCTTCCAAAAGTCATTGTCCTGAGGACTGCACATACACACATGAAGCTTGGGAGGCGGTTTGGTGGGTGCTAAACAAGCAGTGCTAGGGCTCTGTTTCTGGCTTTACACTCTGGGATCCTCCTGAAGGGGCTCCAGGGACCATATGGGGTGATGGAGAGCAAAACCCTAGGATGGCCACGTGCAAATCAAGCACCCTCCTGGTGTTTGTTGACTGACTTAAGAAATGTTCATTAGTAGACAAGCGGCTGGGGGCTGCCGGGTCCGGGCGGGGTGGGTTTGGGGGGCCCTCGCCGGGGTCCGGCGCCGGGGCTGTCCCCACCGACAATTGTCGGCGGGGCGCTCCGCGAACGCAGTTGGGGTGGGTCCACAGTGAAACAGTGTTGGTCGGGGGTGGGAAGGAGATAAGGGAAGAGATAAGACCGGGAGGTGGGGGGGGAGGGAGGTGGGGGTGGGGATGGGGTTGGGTGGGGGATGGGTTGGCACTGTGGAATCAAACTCTACAGAGCACTTTCTTGTATGTTAAAGGTTATATTTGGGGGAATAATAAAATAAAATAAAAACACAACTGGAAAAATAAAAAGAAAACTCAAAAAAAGAAATGTTCATTAGTAGAATAAATCATAGTAATGACTTCCATGGGTGCTCTGCAACCCAGTCTCCCATCCCCAACAACAATCCCTAAAGACTGGCCGCTGGTGTTCATAGACTAAAAAGATTGCTTTTCTAATATACCCATATACCCAGACGATCGCAAACGCTTTGTATTTTATGTTCCCTCTCTTAACCACAAAGCACCCTTGTGCAGATTTCAGTGGGCTGTTTTTCTCCAAGGAATGACCAACTCACCTACTATATGCCAATATTTTGTCAATATGGTTTTCTGCCCGCTCTTGCCAGATTTCTCCAAGCTTATATCATCCACTATACGGATGACATTCTTCTTGCATGTAACAATGTTGAAGACCTCCGTGTTGTTATATAGGGAGGTGCGGACGTGCTTGCTGGTGGCTTTTATGAAGCCCTGTCCCCTGCCTTAGAAAACTATATAACTTATAATGCTTTTTTCTAGCGGGCAGGCTCGCCGCCCCTCGCCGCGCTCTCACCGCTGTGGAAAAAGCTTAGCCTTTTAAGACCTGGTGGTCTGATTCGGTCCATCGCTGGAGGCCTGACCTGGCCCAGTGTGGACAAGGAACCTGACAGCCAAATATGTGGGAGGCTGCAAGCCCGACACTACCCATTATCTCTCCAGTGATTAAGTTTTTAAGTCGAAAAGGAATCATTTGGTTAATGAAATTCTCTTGGGAAGGACTAAGCCCGAGATTTATTTTGTGTCTTTCATAAACAGTGCTGCGCCGAGGGAAGAAGCCCGTTTATTTATATTTTCGAGGTTCTGTCTTTCTGATTGGCTCTCTCAAAGCAGAAAAAGGCGCTTCATGAAAAACTACAAACCTTTCTAACTGATACATTAGAGATAGCCTCATAATAACAGTTGCAGAACCAGGCAGGCTGTACCCACAGACTTGCTCCTGGATTGGAGAAAGGTGAGGCCTAGCCTAAGTTGCGCTTTAGGATTCATTTCCTTCAACTGCAAAAGAGATACATGTTTCATATTGCTAGGAGATTTTAAAGATTTGGGGGATGAACGTTTGCCTCAAACACTTCCGCTGCCTCAGTTTTCAGGTGTGGAACTGCTGTAGCATCTACCTTAAAAAGGGGCTGAGAATGTGCAATTAGACATGTAAGTTACTTAGTATTCTTCCCAGAATCTACTCTGATCAGACACTAGTTAACACCTGGCAAATGACTCCATACGCATTCTATGCGACACACGAGAGAAAACACTAGGACACTGAATCTATTTTTAGAATAGCAGGCATCAGCTCACATTTGTTTATCTTAATATGGGTGGACAGAGAACCTTATAGATCTGTGTGTACATCAGTTTGGTGTACTGAATGCAGCAGTTATGTGTACCTAGGTTGAGAACTCAACATGACGAACAACCTAGCACCTGAGGAGGAGAAAGAGAGCGGTGTGTAACGCTTTCAAACGTGTCAAAGAAATAGCAAAAATGACAAAGGAACCTCCGGCTCCGGGCACATCTCTTCGACTCCACCGTTCTTCCTGCATTAACATATGCCTCAGAGACCTGGGCCCTACGAAAGCAGGATGAGAATGCTATTTGGGTCTCCCAGAGAGGAATCAAAAGAGCTATGCTTGGAATATCACTCCTCACTCAAGTGAGAGAAGGAATCCGGAGCTCCAACCTCCGTCAACGAGGTCAGGGATGCTGTCTCATTTGCCAAGGCTTTGAAAATCAGATGGGCTGGACATGTAATGAGACTTGGAGACAACTGCTGACCAGAGCCATTACCAACTGGATCCCACAGAACGTCAAAAGATCACGTGGCCGCCCACCTACAAGATGGTCAGACTTCGTCAAGACCCTAAATGAACGGTTTGAGGCTCTTCATATTCCTGGAGCAAGTAGATGCCATTGAACTACACTGGCACATGACAGGGACAAATGGAAAAGTTACTGGTGCCCACTCGAGCAAATCAGCAAATAACGGGGTGTCAAGTGAGCAAGTGATGATTTCTATGTTATCTAGATTGAGCACAATTCCTCTTAATATCTGCTGGTCCCGGTGAGGGACAGGTAGAATTTACCAGGAGATTACCACCCTAAGCTACGTTGAGGCTATCATTTTAGATTGAAGGATCATGCTAGTTTGCCATCAAGTGGGCAAGCAGGACCCTTTCAGCAAACAAGACACTCAGAATCACCTTGCTAGAGAACAGAAAATAGACCTGTGGTCTAGATGGCATAAAACCCATGAATTTAAGATGTGTTTCTCCCCATGACTATACATCATTTGAGATATATTTTATACCAGCTCTCCCTATCTCTTCATTGTTTAGACATAAGAGATAGTCTCAGAAAAGGGCCTAGTCCCTGGCATAATCATTCGTTTAGACCTGAAACAAGTGTGGTACCACCCTACTTCTACACCTAGAAACTGATTCATTGATCTTTGTTGACACAACCGTCCCTGAAGATAGGATTACTTTTGGATATATAAGGGGACTGGCCTGGCTTTTTCTATTCCCCACGCCAGACTCAGCTAATTTGCAACCCTGGAAGAGATCCAGAACCATCCACTTCAGACCCACAGCTGTGTTGCTCGGCCGGCCCCATGTGGAAGCAACCCATGGAGCTGATCTCCCGGTAAGGGGCTCCGCCATCCCCTGGCCCAGTCCAACATTGCTCCAAGGGTTTGCTCTCATGAGCAGGGGAGAGACCATGCTGGCCGGACTCGGAGTGGAGTTTTGGGTCCTGCCCTTTCCCTCCGCCTCCATGCCAGTTGCCCCGGAAGAGAGAGACCCACCCATGCCAGACCCACATGTCCCTTGGCGCGTGGCAGGGATACTGAATTTTGCATAAGGTTCTTCCCAATTTCTTTCACATTTATACATAGTAAACAGTTATAGACATGTTTTAACTGATACCAGTGAGCCTGGCAAGAAGCCACAGCAAACCACACATCATGCAGTTAGTCATTCTCAATATCCAGACTCCATAGTTCCTCAGAGATCCATCCAAGAGAAAACCTGATCCTCCCCCTTTAAGTTTCATCAGTAAATGCTCAGGTTGAGAGCCTTCTACTGAGACTATACCACCTACACGGTAAAGCCTGGTAAGCTACCGTGTTTTATTTACTTTTTATGCCAAAGACTAGTAACTATTATGGACCTCAGTTCCATAACCTGAAGAATGGTTTCAGGCTCCTCCTGTACCTGGAGCAAGTAGATGCCCTTGGGTTGCACTTGCTTGTGACAGGACTAATGGAGATGTTACTAGTGCCCCTTCAAGCAAATCGATGAACAATGGGAAGGCAGTGATACAGTGATATAAGGGGACTGACTTGAGGTACTAGGATCCACTTTTGGTGGGAGACTTGGGACCCTAAGTTCTGACCAAGAGCGAGAGGTCTAGGGAATCCCATTATCTTGTATTATAGTGATAGAGCTACAAGATAGAGCCCCAGGCCTCGGCAAAAGGTGGAACTACAATCGCCAGAAGTCCAGTGGAAGCAGAAGTAAACAAACTTTTCTTTTTTTTTTTTTTTTTGCTTTTTTGGGTCACACCCGGCGATGCTAGGGGTTACCCCTGGCTCTGCACTCAGGAATTACCCCGGTGGTGCTTGGGGGGACCATATGGGATGCCATGGGTCGAACCCAGGCCGGCACAGGCAGGCCGCGTTCAAGGCAAACGCCCTACCCTCTGGGCTATTGCTCCGGCCCCATAAACGGACATTTTGAACTCTCACACCGGCCTGTCTCCACCTCAGGTATTCTTCCTGGGGGGTGCAGCTGGCCTGGAGGGGTGGCTGCTCACGCAGCCGCATATTAATACAAAAGCAAGGAAATTCAACACCAAGGGAAGGTAATATCTTCAAGAAAGAGACTCGCCCACCACATTAGCTGCCATTTTTGCTGTCCAGATGATGACCATGAGGCCCCTAAGTCACACGGCGCGTTGCGCGGCCATCAAACTAGTGGGAACAGTTATGTGCTTTGTGTCCTCCAGCTATGTGGAGCGGCTGAAGGGTATGATTGCTTGTCAGGGAGGAGAGTGACATCACACTCAGCGATGCTCAGGGGTTACTCCTGGCTCGGCACTCAGGAATTACTCCTGGCAGTGCTTAGCCCAAGGACTCTACTAAGAGTATACCGCCTGCACGGCAGAGCCTGGCAAGCTGTCCAATGCATATTCAATATGCCAAAACCAGTAATAAAAAATGTTCATCTTCCTGACCCTGAAAGAGCCCTTAATATGGCAGCACTAAGAAGGACGAACAAGGAGGACCTGAAAAACATTCAGGGCCATACTAAGCTGCCAAAACAAAGAAGGACTAAAATGACTGTCTGTACTTTCAATGCACGTATGCTGGCATTGGAAGCATATATCGAGGACCTGATGGTGCGAGCACAAAAGATCAAGTATGACATCATTGGTCTGACTGAGTCGAGGCGGCGTCCAATCGCATCACAACGTTTTTGACACCAGAGAAGAACTGTTCCTTGGAACATGTGACGAAAGAGGCGTCAGTGGCGTTGGTGTCCTTGTCAACACGAACATGGCCATCAACACTGATTCATTTGAATGCCTAACAAACTAGATAGGACGATTACACTTGAAGAGATGTGGCCCACTGCCAGCAATTTCTATCTTCATTGTCTACGCACCAACATCCACATACAAGGAAGAAGAAATTGAGAAATTCTACATGGAACTGGAGGAATTCAATAAAAAAAGATCACACCTTCTACAAGATTTTAATGCCAGATATGTTGGTGATTTTAATGCCAAGATAGGATCAAGAAGATCGGCCGAAGAACTCCACATCGGGACCCATGGCCTAGAATGGAACGATCAGGGTGAGAGACTATCTGAGTTCATCATGTCCACCAAGACCATTCATGGGAACTCATAGTTCCAGAAGGCTGAAGCGAAACGTTGGACATGGGAATCTCCTGGTGGACAGTTCCACAATGAAATTGACCACATCATCTTCAATCGACGGTTTTGCCTGACTGATATCGCTGTCATCCCAAAATTCCAACCAGGATCAGACCACTGTCTCCTCTGTGCAAAATTCTACTTCACGCAATGGGGAGAAAAGGCTGCAAAGTTTAAGAAGAGAACTCCCAGAACAACCACCAACTGGGAACTCTTTGGCCCCATTGCAGCAACATGGGAAGATAACATCATTGATGACATCAATGAAGAATACAACCGACTGGTTCAGCACCTCCATGATGTGCGAAGAATGCTAAGAGAGATAAAGCCACAAAAGGACGCCTGTCTTCAAAAACTCTCGAGCTCATTCGCCAACGTGGCAAGGTGCAAGCCTCAGGCGACCAAATGCTAACATCCAAGCTTGCAAAGCAGTGCAGAGAAGTGATAAAGGAAGCCTCAGAAAGAAGAGCGGAAATACTGGAAGATGCAGCAGAAGCCGGGAAAAGCATTTGCACTGCCCGCCTGTCCTTCACCAACTGTAAGACCAAGATGACTGCCCTCCGACGCCCTGATGGAGCTGTCACATCTTCCAGAAAGGCAATGGAGAAGATTATCCATGACATCTACTCAGATCTCTGTTGATAGCCACATCCACCTGCCCACATACCAAATTCCACAGCGTTTGTGCCACTTGGCTAATGTTTGGTGTTATTAGAATGATGTCATCAGCGGCGGAGGTGGTGTAGTTGCCGACCATCTATCTTCACTCCCATTCCTTTCCATTCTAATTGTCGCATGATGTTCTCAAGGGTGGCGCTGAAGAGTTTTGGTGAAATGGTATCACCCTGTTGAATCCCTCTTTTGACATCAATGATCACTTCTTTGTAGAATGGTGAGATCCTGGTGGTGAATCCGTAATACAGCTCACGAAGGATCTTTATGTATTGGGGGGGGGGGCGGCAAAGCTATTTAAGGGTTTGAACACCCTGTTTGACTAGGGCTTCGATGACTGCTTCAGTCTCCACAGAATCAAAGGCTTTCTGTAAATCAATGAACGTGAGACAGAGCGGCATCTTGTACTCCCTACAAATCTCAATGAGCTTGGTTACTGTGTGGATATGGCGATTGTGCTGAATCCTTTCTGGAAGCCTGCTTGCTCGCATGGTTGTCCTTCATCTAGTGTTCTGCTAATCCTGTTCAGGATGACTCGTGTAAACAGCTTGTAGATGACGGACAACAGGCAGATGGGGCGATAGTTGCCGATGTCGTGAATGTCTCCCTTCTTGAACAGTAGAACTGTCCTGCTGGTTTTCCATTGGGAGGGCACCTTGCATTCGGACAGGTAGCGTGTGAAGAGCCGAGCTAGTGTATTGATGAGTACTGACGGCAGATTCTTCAGGTGTTCGGGTCTGACTTTGTCTGGGCCTGGTGCTGTTCCCTTCTTTACCGACGAGATGGCATGTCGGATTTTAGATGGAAGAACGTTGGGAATGACATATCCATCCTGTGGAATTTGGTATGTGGGCAGGTTGATGTGGCCATCAAAGAAATCAACGACAGAATACAGTATTTCAACAGAGCTTCCTTTAATCCAGGCTCTGCACTCAGCCTTCACATTTGTGTTTTCAGAAGACACTGACACTGAAGTGATTCCCCATGGGAAAAAGGAAAAGGGGAGTGCAGCTCCTCTGCCCTGGAAGGCCCCGTCCATCCCAGCCTGGCAGTCACTGGAAGGTCCACAGGCCCAGGGAGCACTATTTCTGCATGACATGACCCCAGGGTCTCCCCGGGCCCTCAGCACCCCACATCCCTGAAGGGGTCCACAGAGAACTACCGTCATGGATGCAGAATCAGCAGTTCGTGATTTACCCACCAGAGCCCTATGATGGGTCTCCCCAGGCTCCGCTGCCAGGATCAGCCAATTAATGTGAGGTATTTTCTTTGGGTTCCCCACAGCAGTGTCCCATATGCCACAGACCACGCACTGTGTGTAGGCAACCCCTTCCCTGCAAGGCCTAGACTTCCTTTAGTCACACACACCCATTCCCAGGGGCGTCCTGGTAACTGGAAATAAAATGATTTTTTTCTGTATGTCAGCTTGCTAGATTATTTTGAAAAGGTATAATAACAAGCTTTATATTAATGTTTCACCCAAGTCCTTAGTGGCATTACTAATTTGGCATGACCATCTTGCTTGGCGGTTCATCAGAACGTAAGACAGTAGCAAACATTCAGGGCTCTGAGGAAACCAAGCTGAAAGGACAACTACTCAAGCTGGTCATCATTCTTCCCCTATAGCAGCCTGCAGAGCTAACTTCAAACCTAAAGGTCAGGGGTAGGAAAACATACCCAAATCCTCTTCAAAGTAAGGACCGAGGTGGTGCGTCATCAGCACTGCCAGAGGCGCTGGGGTCTGTGGACCTTCCAATGACTGTCAGGGAGGCTTAGCTCTCTCGTGTGGAATCTTTGCTTTAGGAGAGAGTCAGACCAGATCTGAGCAAAGCTCTAGTATATTCACACCCCTACCCCAGACCAAATCCCTACCCCTGCCCTGGGGGAGAAGGGAGCCCCACCTCTCGGCTACACTTGGTTATTACAACATCTTAGGGCAAGTCATTGTCTCCAGACTGGAAAAGGCTTGGACACTACCTGGAAGGCCCCCGAACCAAGGCTTGTGCCTACCCTGGGATGGGAAACCCCGCATCAGATGCTCTAACACATCAGGTGCTTAGAAGCTGTTGCTGTCCAAGAGCAACCACTGAAGTTCTTTTCTTGGGTCCACTGAAGAGTTTACAGGAGGCAGCCTGCCCCTCTCTACCCCACCCCCAAGTTTGGAGAGGCAAGTGAGATCACAGAACAAAGGTCTGCTCTCAGGATGCAGCCCCAGGGGTAGCCAGTAGCAGACAGAAATACTGAAGGGGCACTTTTTTTTTTTGCTTTTAGGGACGCACCTGGCGCCTGCTCAGGGGTTTCTCCTGGCTCTGCACTCAGGAATTACTCCTGGCGGTGCTCGGGGGACCGTATGGGATGCCGGGATTGAACCCAGGCCAGCACGGGATGGCGCGTGCAAGGCAAACGCCCTACCCGCTAGGCTATCGCTCCGCCCCTGAAGGGGGCACTTTTGACAGGAGGTTGAGTGGCTGTACATGCGGAAGAAGAGCAGCTTTAGGAGCTGTAAGAGCAGTGGACCCGCACTTGTCTGTCTCTCCACCGCTGCCAGCTGAGGTCACGGATCTATCTGCAAGACGGTTGGCGTGTGGTACACCCAGGCCTGGAAGCACGGGGGCGCTTCTTCCATGTCTCATGCAGACAACCAAAGAGAATCATGGCTGTTCATGGGGCTCTCAACATCACATTTTCACCTCCCCTCCCAGCTGACAGGGCCCATGACCTGAGCCACCAAGAATGAGAACAGGCTGGGGAAGAGCTGCCCCTTGAACTTTCTTCTCTGGGCCAAGACGCCAAGTCCTACTATAGACACTGTTGTTCTATCAGTTTAGTAAAAGTTAGAGAAACAGGCCACTGTTGCAAATTCGCCGTAGTTCCCAGAGGCTCTGGGCCTAGACCCTGGGTCCTTTTTCTCCCAACTCCTCCCAATGGGGTGGGGGCACCTGCCAACTTGCACAGGCCCCTTCAGGTTTCAAAGCAGCTTTCCCAGCTCAAAGCAACACTCCCTAGCTGTCTCCTAGGGTATTGTAAGCTTCCCTGCCATAGGCCCAAGTAGTCAACCATTGTCCACCTGAGGGGATAAGACACGGGCAGAAACTGCCCTCATCACCCCAGTCTTTTGAACAGAGCTAAAGTATTATTGCATCAAAGAAATGTATGGGGCCGGAGGCGCTAGCCCAGCGGGTAGGGCGTTTGCCTTGCACGTGGCCGGCCCGTGCTGGCCCGGGTTCGATCCCCGGCATCCCATATGGTCCCCAAGCACCGCCAGGAGTCATTCCTGAGTGCAGAGCCAGGATAAACCCCTGAGCATTGCCGGGTGTGACCCAAAAAAAGGAAAAAAAAAAAGAAAGAAATGTAAATATTCAGAATGAAACATGTTTTCCAAGACAACAGATCCAGCCAGTTTAACTAGCTTCAAGTCCAGCATATTCAAGATGGAGGCTGCTTTGTCAACACTAAGCAAATCCTGAAAGTGAACAACACAAATACGAAGGGCCATGACCAGTTTCTCAAACACAAGAAGCCAGAAGTAGGATCTTCAAAGTATAGGGGAGATGGCGGCTTCTGTATGGAAGTGGCTGAAGGAGAGACAGGTGAGACAACCTGCTTCATGTAAGGATAGAGAAGGTCGTCTTCAGAATCCAATACTAAAGGAAATTCAACCAACAGACAAATGCAAGCAGGATCCAACTTCTGGAAGGAATGGAAAAGTAGAGTGAGAAGTGACCAGAGGAAGAGGAGGCCCTCAGGACCAGTCACAGCCCTGTACCTGTGTTGCAATAGAAGGGCACTTACGCCCATCTAGTCTCATGACTTTGGGGCTTCTGAGCAGGAGCTGAACCTGGTTGCACTGGCGAAGAGCTTGCTCTGCACAACCCAGCCTCGGTGCCCACAGCTTGGAGTCAGCAGATACTGGGGTTGGTCTAGAGTGTCTCAGCACCAGGGACAGTAGGAACTAAGCACATTGGATAAGCAAGGAAAGCAAGAGACCTGTTCAAAAAATGAAGCCAGGGGCCGGGCGATAGCCCAGCGGGTAGGGCATTTGCCTTGCACGCGGCCAGCCTGTGTCAGCCCGGGTTCGATCCCCGGCATCCTATATGGTCCCCCAAGCACTGCCAGGGAGTAATTCCTGTGTGTGAGAAACCCTGAGCATCGTCGGGTGTGACCCTCAAAGCAAAAAAAAAAAAAGTATCACTTCTCTGCCTACAGAAAATTGAGATTACAGTTTGGTTTACAAATTTTCGCTTATATCAACCATACACACACACACACACACACACACACACACACACACATATCACTGTATCACTGTCTTCCCGTTCATCATCGATTTGCTCGAGCGGGCCCCAGTAACATCTCCATATGTCCTGTCTCATGCTAGTAGACCCCAAGGACACCTGCTTGCTCCAGGAACATAAAGAGCCTCAAACCATTCCATCAGGTCATGGGAATGAGGTCTATAATTGTTACTGGTATTTGGCATATCAAATGCAACAAGGGTAGCTTGCCAGGCTCTGCCGTGCAGGTAGCATACTCTTGTAGTCATCTCTAAGTCCAGCATTTATTGATGAACCACGCGGCCGCTTGCGGCCGCAAGACCAGGCTGTGATAGGCTGGTCTGCTGGGTGGAGTTCTGACGAGAGAGAAATCCGGATGTGGAGAATGGAGGCCCTCATGGAGTGGGGGGGTCCTCTGGCTTGTTTGCAAGGCTCTGCTGGGGTGGCGGGCCAGGGCTAGAACCCGTCATCCCTCCTGGGTGCCTCGTGAGCGGCTGGGCACAGGGAGAGCAAGTAGCAGCTCTGCCCCATGTCTGTCTTTATATATATATATATATCGCCCACAGATGCAGTGTTTCAAATTCTTCCCCTATCAGGAAAGGCAGTAAGAAATCATTTAACACATTAAAGAAGTAACTAACTCCTGGTACACTGAAGATGTGAAAGCAACTTTCCAAAGTAACATACAATTCAACTGATGTGTATGTCTTAGAATAACTCTAGAATAACCTCTACTTCATCTCCAATTAAGACTAAAGGTAAAACATCCACTTTAGAATTCAGCAAATTAGGAGTTTACTCCTTATTGAAATAGAAAACAAGTCTGATTATATGACTAACATTTGTAAAGGTTAGAGACTAGATGTGCCACATAATTGCTATCACCCAGGAAATTAAAACTCTACACATATGTTGAGCTCTGGTCAAAAAAGGCTGAAATCATTCCATTAAAAACCAAGAACAGGCCCAGGAGCTGCCCACGGGGCCAGCATCCAGGGTCTTGCAGACGGCTTCGGGAGGCGGGAGCCTGGCTCGCGCCGGGCCTCACCTGACCATGGAACCCCGAGGAGGGCAGATGGGGCTTTGGGAGTGGGCCCGTCGCCTCGGGGGTCCCGGAAGCAGCCGGATGGGACTCGTCCACCACACTAGCCACCATTTTCGTTGTCCGGACGCTGGGAAACTGCCCCACGACCAGAGGAACAGCAAAACCAGTTCGAGCCCAGGTCCAGGCTGCTTGCGGCCTTCGGGCCACTAGGGTGGTGAAACAGTGATGTTATTTGGTGTACTGCATTCCACGAAGAGCAGGAAAGTTTGCTGGGAGGGAGATATACAGAGGAAGGAGATGACATATAGAACCCGCCGGGTGGTTGGGAGTGCGGGAGCAGGAGATAGACGGGATGTTGGTGATGGGAGATGGGTTTGGGTGGAGGATGCATGGTGGAACCCTGTGGAGCCGGGACTCTACATGAGCATCTTTCAATTAAAAAAAAAAGGAGAAAAGGTGGAATCTACCACAGACATGTGGGAATCTGAGGTTAGGTGGGACAGAGAGGGGGAGCAGTGTGCTATTTGTCAAAAGTGATGATGCCAGCCTAGAACTGAGCATTGAATATAGGAGAAAAGATATGCATGATGATCTCTGAATGTATGTATTGCAATCCACGATGTGTAGGAGAAGAGAGAGAGAAAGAGAGAGAGAGAAGAGATAAAGAACTTGCCATGGAGGCGGGCTGGGGAGGGGGAGGGAATTGGGGACGTTGTTGGTGGGAGATGGGCACTGGTGGAGGGATGGGTGCTGGAGGACTGTGTGACTGAAACCCAAACATGAACATCTTTGTAATTGTTTATCACATGTTGGTGTAATAAAAATATTTTAAAAAAATAAAAAATAAAAGTTTACCCTATAAAAAAAAAAAAAAAAACAAGAACAGGGGCCGGAGCGATAGCCCAGCGGGTAGGGCGTTTGCCTGCATGCGGCCGGCCCATGCCAACCCGGGTTTGATCCCGGCATCCCATATGGTCCCCGAGCACCGCCAGGAGTAATTCCTGAGTGCAGAGCCAGGAAAACCCCTGAGCATTGCCGGGTGTGACTCCAAAAAGCAAAAAAAGAATAAGCATCTTTATTAAGAAATTATTAAACATGTGTATTAGGGTTGACTTTTCTGATCCTTATATCTCAGAAAATAAACTGCAGTTTGAGTGAATATAGGGTTAATTCGAATACTCAAGGTCATAATTGCTTATTTTTATAAATCTAAACTTGGTGGTCGTTTCATTAAATTCAAATTATTCCAAAAATTAAATTTTGCTTACCTAAATGCAACTGCAATAATGTAGGTA
>JAJIBD010016088.1:0-10478 GCA_021461705.1 Cryptotis parvus | reverse complement strand
TAGCCTTAGCACAGCCATTTGGGGCAGGTGTAGCCATTTTAAGATCTGTAATCCATAGTCTGGAAGGGAAGGAAAAGAGAAAGAGAGAAAGGGAAAGAAATAAAGAACCTGCCATGGAGCAGGGCTGGGGAAGGGGGAGGGAACCGGGGATGTTGGTGGTGGGAGATGGGCACTGGTGGAGGGACGGGTGCTGAAACACTGTATGACCAAAACCCAAACATGAACTTTTTAATTGTATATCTTTTTTATTTGTATATCTCACGGTGGTATAATAAAATACTTAAAAAAAAATAAATGTATATACTGCAATCCACAATGTGTAGAGAAGAAAGAGAGAGAGAGAAAGATAAAGAACCTGCCATAGAGGCAGGCTAGGGGAGGGGGAGGAATTGGGGTTATTGGTGGTAGGAAATGGGCACTGATGGGGGTATGGGTGCTGGAACACTGTATGACCAAAACCCGACCGTGAACATCTTTGTAATTGTGTATCTCATGGTCGTATAATAAAATATTTAAAAAGAAAAAAAAAAAAAAAAAAAAGATTGCTTATAACAAGCAGTTTTTGCCACTGACCTGGCAACCCACCCACTGGACTCAGCTCAAAAAGCAAAACCGCCCATTTGTGACCCAACCGAGCATGACTCAATCTGGGACAAGATAAAAGCTTGCTCAAGCCAACCCACAGAACCCCCTGCCCAAATTAATTCTCAGACACCCAACGGTCCCCCTTGCATTCTTGGCCATTCGAGACAAGCCACAACGTGGAACTATAGTCACAGAACCAATCAGGGAAAAGGCCACCAGAAAGAATGGGGGGGTTCAAAGAAATCCCACCCTGCATCCCTTTGATAAAGGGACTCTGCCCCAAAGAAGAGGGTCGCTCTCCTTCTAGAGGGGACGGCCCTGACCGGTCAGCTCTGGGACTCAATGCTTGCTCGGCTAGTGCCAAATGAAACGGCTTATTGCAGAGCTCGCTGCTTTGTGTGGTCTTTCAGATACCAGACCTAACACCTTCTCTCTTTCTCTCTCCCTCTCTCGCTTTCTCTCTCTCTCCCTCTCCCTCCTTCCCTCCCTGGCACTGTCGTTTGCAATCCTGTTACTCAAAGGATGTCATCCATATCACTTTCCCTTTGTCCACACTCATTCCTTATTCAGAGTGATCATTTCCAGCATCATTGTCACAGTGGTCCCTTCTCTGTCCTAACTGCACTCCCCTTCCCGCTTGGTGGCAGCTTCCTACCACAGACCTGTCCTCTGGCCCTCATTGCTCATGTCATCTACTGTTTCTACTCTTACTACGATATATTTTTTATATCCCGCAAATGAGTGCAATCTGTCTGCGCTCTGTTCCTCTCCCTGTCTGACTCATTTCACCCAGCATGATGCTCTCTATGTTCATCTATGTATCACCAAATTTCATGACTTCATCTTTCTGATGTCTGCATAGTATTCCACTGTGTAGATGTACCACAGTGTCTGGATCCACTCATCTGCTCTTGGACACTATCAAATGTGGTGTAACCCACGCTTGATATCCAGCACCACATAACCTCCCAACGAGCCTCCCCGATGTACTCATGGAGGTCCATGAACTTGGCCAGGGTGGTCTGGGTGGTCCTAGGAACATGTTGTCAGATCTGAGCACCGACCCACTAGTCCAGTTGGCCAAGTATTGCTGGGTGTGGCTCTGGGGGTCCTGGCTGCCACTTGGAAGCCTCCCCACTACCCCCTCCCTGCAAAAAAAAAAAAAAAAAACACAACTATCTGCAGAGTGAGAACAGGTTCTGGCAAACATAGTTGCTGATAGTCGAGACAGTGATGAGGCAATGAGAGAACGGGCTGGAGATCTGACCCCCTCACCATTTTCCAGGAAGGCTAAACCAATGAGAACTTTGCTCAGACCGGAGGCTGTGATTGAAGATTAAACAATCCATGGATGACCCAAGCTGAGAGTTTTCAGATGTGTGCCCTCCACCACTCCCCCCCCCCCACACACACAGGGGACACAAAAATTGGTTTGGTCAAATATTCCTACAACCTCTCACCCACCATCTGGGCCACACACAAACGCCCACCACTAATAGTACCCCCAGAACCCAAGCCACAAACTTCCACAAACAACCCGCTATGAACTCCAACCAGCAATCTGGGCCATAAACCCCAAGCACCAACCCAGGCTATGAACCTGCACCACCAACCCAGGCTATGACCTCCACCATCGCTGAATCAGGTTTATTACCCCCACTACCAACCCAAGCTAAGACCCCCACCACTGACCCAGACTCTGACCCCCACCACCACCAACCCTGCCTCCCAGCACTGAGGACATGAACGAATGCCTCCACATACACAGGAGAGGAGAGGAAGAGCAGGGATGATGGCTTGGCACAGAGAGGCTTGCCGGGCATAGCCGGGGGTGCCCTGTAATGAGGTGCCTCTGCTAGGCAGCATCTCCGGGTGACAGGAAGGGAAACTGTCTTCCTTGGAGGGTCACTGCACCCAGCCTGGACTGTCAAAGGAACGGCCAAGCATGGGAGAACAACTCAGAGCATAGCCAAGGCATTTCTCCAGGCTGGGGGGCGGACAGTTCAAGACTCTTTTGCATGAACCTTTTTTTGGGTCACACCCGGCAACGCTCAGGGGTTACTCCTGGCTCTGCACTCAGGAATCACTCCTGGCGGTGCTCGGGGACCATATGGGACGCCGGGGATCGAACCCGGGCCGGCACAGGCCGGCGCGTGCAAGGCAAATGCCCTACCCGCTGGGCTATCGCTCCGGCCCTTGCATGAACCTTTTAGCTCTGGAGTGGGAACATCCCCAGGGGAAAACCGACACCAGCCAAGACAAACACCTAAAAAGGGCATTCCAGAGGTCTCCCCAAACTCAGCTGCTGAGCCCCAGAACCCCAGAATGGCATCTTTGTGTTACAGACTAATTCATTTGTTTTCTTTTGCTTTTTTTTGTCCACACCAGCAGGGCTCAGGGGTTACTCCTCCGCTCTGTGCTCAGGGATCACTCTTGGTGGTGCTCAGGAGACCATATGGGATTCCTGAGAAGCAAACCCGTGACTGCTGCATGAAAGACAAATGCCCTCCCCGCTGTCCTATCACTCTCGCCCTTTATTAATATTTTTTGAGGGGATGCAACCTCCCAAGCATTGCTCAAGGTGTTCAAGGCCACTCTTGGCAAGACCTGACTAGCCAGGCCAACTCCTGCCCAAGCTCAGGGACCATTCCTGGAGGGACTTGGGAACCCTATTTTGTGCTGGGGATTGAGCCTGGATATTATCTTATTATTTTAATTTTGTCAGTACAGCAGGGTTTGTTTTTTGTCTTGCACATAGCTGCCCCAGGCTTGATCCCTAGCATCCCAGATGGTCCAGCCAGCACCACCAGAAGGAATCCCTGAGCATTGCCATGTGTGGCTCCAACCCACCAGTTCCCCCAAAATTTGTCTTCTGGGACAATGGTGGAGGGAAGTGGGCCTCTGGTGGAGGGTGTGGGACTGGAATTAACAACCATGATCACAAGCTACCCTACTGCCAAAACGTATGCTTCCAGACTCTCTTGGTGTCGTGATTCTACATGTAGAGCAAGCGAGTGGCCCTACCTCCCCCTCCTGGTAGAAGCCCTCTTTGTCCCCCTCTGTTCTTGGACCGCTTTCCTTCCCTGTAGAATCTATTAGGATTTCTAAATGAACTTGGTGAAGTGTTTATTTAATAGACCGTAATACCTAGGTTCAAATGTCTCATCGAGGTGGTGTACAGCAAGTACACCCAGTTCTACCTCAGCCTCATGGACAATCTGTAAATGTCCTCTAATGGAGACTGAGAAAGCTCCAGGCCAGCCTGGTAACTGAAGGATAATCTCTAGAAGGCTTAATTGTAATATGAGTGCTGGGGAAACAAAGTCTAATTCTCAGCGGAGTTAGCTAAACTAAAAGAATGTGTTAACAAGAATGAAAGTGGCAGTTACAAAACCCAGGAGGTTTTTGTTTTGTTTTTTTTTGCATTTGTTTAGTTTGGGGACCACACCCAGCAATGCTTAGAGGTTACCCTGATTCTGCACTCAGAGAACACTCCTGACAGAGTTTGGGGGACCCTATGGGGTGCTAGGGATCGAACCATAGTTGGCCACGTGCAAGGAAAGTGTCCTATATGCTGTATTTTCTCCCTGGCCCTGAAGAAAGAAGTTAATGAACAGAAAGTTCATGTTCATGGATTTGAAGAATTGTTATTGTTCCCATTATCACACTGACCAAAGTGACGCACAGTTGCACAGTTCTGTGATCCTTATCAATATTCCAACAGCAAGGAAAACAAAAGCCAAAGTGTTGGACTGCAGTTCTAAGGATTTCAGGCTTAGCATTGAACTTTGTCAATTGCTAACACAATCATTCTAGTGATAAAGGGTGCAGCCTCTACCTTTGTTCACAGACCCGTCTCCTACTCAGCAGGCGCCGGTCTCCTAAGCAAGCATAGTGACTTAATTTAGCCTTGGGTTTTGTATTGTAAGTGAAATGCTGCTCTTTCTCTTTCCTGTCTGGCTGCTGCATAGTTTTATGTTAGAGCAACGTCCCACTGTTTAGACAAAGAAGACAGTTAAGTCTATGCATTTGTAATATAGGAGTTAATTAACTCTGTAGTATTTACTCCTGGGCATCCTTCCTATTTCCTAATTTAAACCTCAGTTGCCCTTAGATTGATTTTAGTTCCTTACACTTCAACAGGAGGGTCCCATCACGAGATTTGGATGAACTCAGAGCAAGCCATGAGTAAGCTATCCTGGCCTCAACATGGAACAGGCTAAGCGCCATAAGCAGTATGATAGGTTAAGACCAAGGTCATAGGCCCCCAGGAGGACAGATGGGTTTTGGGTGTTGGCCCATCACCTCTGGGGGTCCTGGAAGCAGCCAGATGAGACTCACCCACCACATTAACCTCCATTTTCGCTGTCTAGACGCTGACCATGAGGCCCCTAAGTCGCGGCCACTTGCAGCCACATGGTCCATCAAACTAGTGGAAACAGTTATGTCTTTAATGTACTGCATTCTACGATGTGTAGGAAAGGTAGGCAGGAGGGAGAGATAGAGAGGAGAGAAAAGATATACAGAACCCACCAATTTGGGTTGTGGGAGGGGGGGGGGAGGTGGGAACATTGCTGATGGGAGATGGGTTTGGGTGGAGGGATGGGTGTTGGAACACTGTAGAACCAAAACTCGAGCATGAGCATATTGCAATTGTATGCCTAAAAGTGGTGTAATAAAATTTAAAAAAAAGAAAAAAAAGACCAAGCTATGGAACAAACTTTGTTCCGACCCAAAGATAAGCGACTGGTTTAGGGACCCACTTGGGATTAGGAAAAATAACCTGGTCTGAGGACTGTAAAAATAACTGGCCTGGAATATATAGGGATATGTCCCCAGGAAAAGCCACCCTTTGCTATGATGAGTCCAGAGAGACCATTTCAAGTTTAATCCAGGGTTTATATCTATTACTCTGTTTATACAAAATGACTGTAAATATTATTAAGAAGTAAATGTAATAGGATTATTTGCCAGTAAAGGAAAGGAGAAAACAACATGCTCTTGTCTGGAATTCCACCGTTGTCCTGGGCAGGACCCCTAGTAAACTGTCCCAGAAAGAACGGGCTTTCACACCTGCTCATTGTCTTAGGATCAAAGTTCTATCACCTAGTGGAGTAGTATAGAGGATAGGGGTTTAGCCTTGCATGCAGCTCAGCGGGCTCGATCCCCGGCATCCCATATATCTCCTGAGCACCGCCAGGTGTAATTCCTGAGTGCAGATACAGGAGTAACCCCTGAGCATCACCAGGTGTGACCCAAAAAGTGGTTTTTTTTTTTTTTTTTTTTTGCTTTTTGGGATCACACCCAAGATGCTCAGGGGTTACTCCTGGAATTACCCAGGAGTAACTGCACTCAGGAATTACCCCGGCAGTGCTCGGGGGACCATATGGGATGCTGGGGATTGAACCCAGGTCGGCTGCGTGCAAGGCAAACGCCCTACCCACTGGACTATCACCCCGGCC
This sequence comes from Cryptotis parvus, assembly GCA_021461705.1. Classification (NCBI taxonomy): domain Eukaryota; kingdom Metazoa; phylum Chordata; class Mammalia; order Eulipotyphla; family Soricidae; genus Cryptotis; species Cryptotis parvus. The sequence goes on along the minus strand of JAJIBD010016088.1, from coordinate 4,431 downwards.
CCCAAGAAAGTGTTAAAAAAAAAAGTTCTATCACCTTTTAACTCCCAACCTCCAGTCCTTTGCAATGCCTATATAAGTAGCAGACTTGAACTAAATGCCAATTGGCTACCAAGAAGCCTGTGTTCTATTCCTTTGTCCATCAGTTGGGGGGACGCCATCAGCCCGAATATGCCAGGGGACCCTGCTTAACCCCAATATCTGTTGCGGACCCCGTGGAACCATAACAAAAAAGAAAGACAAAAGCCAAATGGGAGGCATCAAATGAAAAGCAAGTGTGCTGTACAGGAAACTCTTGGCTCCCGCTGCCAGCTGGGCCGTGTACCCTGTGGGTCATATGTCCAGAGATTCCTCCTTGAGGCAGAGAGCTTTGGAGACATTGCCTGGAGGCAAAGGACCCTGCCAAAAGGGGTGCCCATCATGACAACCCTTTAATGTATGTTCTGTAATCCACAATCTGGAAGGGGAAGGAAAAGAGAAAGAGAGAGAAAGGGGAAAGAAATAAAGAACCTGCCATGGAGCAGGGCTGGAGGAGGGGAGGAAACCAGGGACGTTGGTGGTGGGAGATGGGCACTGATGGAGGGATGGGTGTTGGAACACTGTATGACCAAAACCCAAATATGAACATCTTTGTAATTGTTTATCTCACGGTGGCATAATAAAATACTTTTTAAAAAAAAGGGTGCCCTTGGGGCGATGGGCGGAACAATGGCGCAGCAGCAGCAGGGAAGGTGTTTGCCTTGCATGCAGGTGTCCCAGATTCAATCCCCGGCATCCCATCTGGTCCCCAAGCACTGCCAGGAATAATTCCTGAGTGCAGAGCTAGGAGCAGTCCCTGAACATCACTGGGTGTGACCAAAAACCAAAAACAAACAAACAAACAAACAAACCAAAAACTCACAACAACCAAATATATTGAGAGCTCACACAATTCAACAAACAATCCCGCTCAGCAAACACAGATGGAGACCCGGAGAGACAGTCCAGAAGGGAAGGACTCCAGTGGGAGAGCATTTGACTGCAGAAGGGAAGCACTCGCCTTGCATGTGGTTCCAGCAGTCTCAAGCCAGGTTAGAATGCCCAGCACCACCGCCAAGGGTAACCCCCAGCAAAGAGGCAGGTGTCATCCCCGAGCAATGCCAGGTGTGGCCCACCACCCTCACCCTAATGCTGGGAGTCAACAGGCACATGAAAAAAGGCTCAATTTCCACTAGGGAGCCGGATGAAACTCGCCCATCACACTAGCCACCATTTTCGCTGTCCAGACGCTGGGAAACTGCCTCAAGACCAGATTAACAGAGCAAAACCAGTTCGAGCCCAGGTAGGCGGCTCCCAGAAGCGGGAATCACTGGGAATTCGTCAGATGGCATTGGGGTCACCCTTTCCCCCCCTCCATTTTGTCGAGCCTGGTGGCCCCGCCCAGGAGCTGCCTGCTGGCCAGCATCCAGAGCCTCACAAGCAGCTGGGGAGGCTGGAACTCGGCTGGCGCGGGCCCAGCTGACTATGGAGCCCCGAGGAGGGCAGATGGGTTTTTGGGAGTGGGCCCATCGCCTCTGGGGGGTCCTGGAAGCAGCCGGATGAGACTCCGCCCATCACACTAGCCACCATTTTCTTTGTCCGGACGCTGGGAAACTGCCTCACGACCAGATTAACAGAGCAAAACCAGTTCAAGCCCAGGTCGCGGCGCTTGCGGTACACTAAAATAGTGAAACAGTAATGTCTTTTAATGCACTGCATTCCACGAAGAGCAGGAATGTTTGGTGGGAAGGAGATATAAAGAGGAAAGAAATGACATACAGAATCTGCCAAGTAGTTGAGGTGTGGGAGGGGGAGGGAGGTGGGGACATTGGTGATGGGAGATGGGTTTGGGTGGAGGGATGGGTGTTGGAACACTGTGGAACCAAAACTCTACATGAGCATCTTTCAATTGTATGTCTAAAATGGTGTAATAGGTCGAGTCTGGTGGACCCGCCCAGGAGCCGCCGGGAACCAGTATGCAGAGCTGCGCAAGCGGCTGGGGAGAGACTGGAGCCGGCCCGCCGCGCCGAGCCCAGCTGACGATGGGATCCCGAGGAGGGCAGATGGGTTTTGGGTGTTGGCCCCATCGCCTCTGGGGGGTCCCGGAAGCAGCCGGATGAAACTCGCCCATCACACTAGACACCATCTTCGCTGTCCGGACGCTGAGAAACTGACCCACGCACCAGATCAACAGAGCAAGACCAGTTCGAGCCCAGGTAGGCGGCTCCCAGAGGCGGGAGTCACTGGGAATTCGCCAGATGGAGTCAAGGTTGGGCCATCTCCCCTCCATTTTGTCGAAGTCTGGTGGACCCGCCCAGGAGCCGCCTGGAACCAGTATGCAGAGCTGCGCAAGCGGCTGGGGAGACTGGAGCCCAGCTCGCGCCGAGCCCAGCTGATGATGGGATCCCGAGGAGGGCAGATGGGTTTTGGGTGTTGGCCCATCGCCTCTGGGGGTCCCGGAAGCAGCCGGATGAAACTCGCCCATCACACTAGCCACCATCTTCGCTGTCCAGACGCTGAGAAACTGACCCCCACGACCAGATCAACAGAGCAAGACCAGTTCGGAGCCCAGATTGTGCGGCCGCATGCGGCCCATGGGGTCCACTAAAAATAGTGAAACAGTAATGTCTTTTAATGCACTGTATTCCACGAAGAGCAGGAAAGTTTAACGGGAAGGAGATATAAAGACGAAAGAAATGACATACAGAATCTGCCAAGTAGTTGAGGTGCGGGAGGGGGAGGGAGGTGGGGGACATTGGTGATGGTAGATGGGTTTGGGTGGAGGGATGGGTGTTGGAACACTGTGGAACCAAAACTCTACATGAGCATCTTTCAATTGTATGTCTAAAATGGTGTAATAGGTCGAGTCTGGTGGACCCGCCCAGGAGCCGCCCGGGAACCAGTATGCAGAGCTGCGCAAGCGGCTGGGGAGACTGGAGCCCGGCTCGCGCCGAGCCCAGCTGACGATGGGATCCCGAGGAGGGCAGATGGGTTTTGGGTGTTGGCCCATCGCCTCTGGGGGGTCCCGGAAGCAGCCGGATGAAACTCCGCCCATCACACTAGACACCATCTTCGCTGTCCGGACGCTGAGAAACTGACCCACCACCAGATCAACAGAGCAAGACCAGTTCGAGCCCAGGTAGGCGGCTCCCAGAGGCGGGAGTCACTGGGAATTCGCCAGATGGAGTCAGGGTTAAGCCACTCCCCCTCCATTTTGTCGAGTCTGGTGGACCCGCCCAGGAGCCGCCGGGGGAACCAGTATGCAGAGCTGCGCAAGCGGCTGGGGAGACTGGAGCCCAGCTCAGCGCCGAGCCCAGCTGATGATGGGATCCCGAGGAGGGCAGATGGGTTTTGGGTGTTGGCCCATCGCCTCTGGGGTCCCGGAAGCAGCCGGATGAAACTCCGCCCATCACACTAGCCACCATCTTCGCTGTCCAGACGCTGAGAAACTGACCCACGACAGATCAACAGAGCAAGACCAGTTCGAGGCCCAGATTGCGGCCGCCAAGCGGCCGCGCGGGTCCACTAAAAATAGTGAAACAGTAATGTCTTTTAATGCACTGTATTCCACGAAGAGCAGGAAAGTTTGACGGAAGGAGATATAAAGACGAAAGAAATGACATACAGAATCTGCCAAGTAGTTGAGGTGTGGGGGGGGGAGGGAGGTGGGGACATTGGTGATGGGAGATGGGTTTGGGTGGAGGGATGGGTGTTGGAACACTGTGGAACCAAAAACTCTACATGAGCATCTTTCAATTGTATGTCTAAAATGGTGTAATAATATTTGGGGGGAAAATAATAAAATTAAATAAAGAAAAAAAAAATAAAAAAATAAAATGGTGTAATAAAATTTGGGGGGAAATAAAAATTAAATTTAAAAAAATTCCACTAGGAGGTAACAAATGCCCGCCAGAAAGTGGGGAGAGGGGAACCGGGCAGAGCAGTAGCTCTGGGGCTCAGCAAACAGGCGGATTTGGGGGCTGAGCACAGCCCTGACCCGCCGTCCACTGTGCCACCCCAAGGACACATGGCCCAGTGCTGCCCATCGTTCCTCTTTGTGTGACCCCCAGACTTTGTTCCTTCCTCAACACAAACCCTGCCTCGCCCCACACACCTGCACCAGGCGTGCAGCTCTCATGTTCTGGACGGCTGCCGCTGGTCACACAAAAAGCAAACCCAGGTCAGGGCAGGAGTGTCAGTCCTGAGGTTATGGCACTTGCTTGGCACATACACTGCAGTTACGAGCCCGGTTCAAAATCCTCTCACACACTTAGGGTCCTCTGAGCATCGCCAAGAGTGGCCCCTGAGCATCATCAGGTTTGGTACACTCACCAGAAATGAATTGATCACTTGATCACTTGAATCCCGTTATTCATTGATTTGCTCGAGTGGGCACCAGTAACATTTCCATTGGAC
>JAJIBD010016087.1:0-32721 GCA_021461705.1 Cryptotis parvus | reverse complement strand
GTTCTTTATTTCTTTCCCTTTCTCTCTCTTTCTCTTTTCCTTCCCCTTCCAGACTATGGATTACAGAACATACATTAAAAGGTTGTCATGTGTATCCTTTTTGCCTCTATTTAATGCTCAGTTCTAGGTTGGCATTAGTACCCTCCACAATTATTAGCACACTGTTCCATTTTATCAGGCATATATTATTAGGTTATTTGCTTGGTTTTGATCTTTGCATGCAGAGTTCTGAATTAATCATATTATGTAAATCATAGAACATGTCATCCCTGCAAGAACAATATCTTATTCTATGTATTTAGTCTTTTTAACCTCATGCACTATTTCCCTTTCATACCTTTAATCTTCTGATTTGTTAAATATTCACTTAATGTATTATGAACTGACATTTTATTCAATTATTATTTTAACTCAGCACTATATTTAAAGAGCCCTTTTATAATTATGTAAGCTTATCTAATTACTTCTAACGTTACACAGCACTTCAGAACATGCATTGGGCATGGCATGATGTTTCACTCATCACTTCCAAGGTCTGCACTTATTTGCATTCAATGTCTTTTATTCCAAATTCCTTGGATTGGCATGTAACACTCTAGAAGACTCAGGTATACAGGGTGATGATATAGTATATATGTATATTGTAAAATAATCACCACAATAAGTAGTTTCCAATTCCCTGCTACTGAAAACAACCCTATGGCAATATCCATTTATTCTCTTTATTGACTGCAAGAGAATTCTTTAAGTTACCTATCCTGAATAGTGTTGCAAGATCATGGGCTATGAAAACATTTAATCTCACTATATATTTTCACTCACACCCACCAAAATGGCAATTACAAGTCTCCTCTCCAAAGTTCATACACTTTTGGAGTTTAAGAAAGCTCTTTTCAGAGGGGTGGAAATGTTTTCTTTTTTTTTTTTGCCTTTTTGGGTCACCCCGGTGATGCTCAGGGGTTACTCCTGGCTCTGCACTCAGGAATTACTCCTGGCAGTGCTCGGGGGACCATATGGGATGTCGGGCATAGAACCCGGGTCGGCCGCATGCCCTCCCCTGCTGGATTTTCACCCAGACCCGGGGTGGAAATGTGGTTCATATGGTAGAGTACATGCCTTGCTGTTTGAGGCCCCCAATGGACATGCAAGTCAATACCACTGGATGTGACTCTGGTAGGGCTCAGGAACCTTTAGGGAAAGCCTACACAACAATAGCAGAAATTAACTTCTTCTGAGCCTCAAGTCTTCAAAAGACACTTGTACTTAGACTTCTATTACTTTAATAACTTTGTATTTCATATTGAACTATAGATTCTTCTTGAGGGCATAAAGAATACTGTATATATGTATATAGAAACATGTATTTATGGTATATATAAATATAGAAATATGTACTTATATAGCATTTTGCTATTTATATAAAATAATCTCCATGAAATAAAATTAATTTTTCAGCACTATCCACTACCTAATACCATCTTTCTGCAGTGATTTTCAGTGCCATTTGTATCATAAATTAATTTATAATATCAGTATACTTTCTTTTTCCTAAAGTATGACTCTCAGCTTTACTAAATATGATTATTATTTAATCATCTTATATCAAGTCTTTATCATTTCAAATTTTTCTTATTATGATCCCTCTATGCAATGATAAATTCCTTAGAATTTAAATAGTACTTGTAGTTAAAAACATTAAGTACACACCTTGTACAGAAGCACACACCCTGTTTTAATCCCCTTTCCCACCCTACCTTGGATTAAGCATATGCCGGGTTTTAATTCTTCTACCTGATTGGTTGACACAAAGTTCACACCCTACTTTCCCCCAGTTTAAATATCCCTCTTACACCTAATGAAGCGGAACTCTTTCCCCAAGTGGTTCCTAGCTGCTTCTTTGTAGGAGCTCTACTTGACGTTTTTGCAGATGTTCTACTCGCTCAGAATCCGTTCTCACTAGCGACATCAACATCCCTCACCAGCCGCATCACCAAGTACTAAATTATTCAACGCAGTTTTGTCAAGATCCTCTGAGCTTCTGAATTTGGCAAAGGCATCAAAAATTGGGAAAATACAACACTGTCCTGATAAAAAGTCACAATAAGAACTATGAGACCCGACACATGTCTCTGGACTATAATAACTTCAACTGATCCACTGAGTGAAAGGGTAAATTTTGGGCAGAGACTTTTGCTGGGTCACAGAAACAGACCTGCCAACAGAAGTTGCAAACCTCTCAGATTCACTGACTGCTCCTTATGGTAAAGTGACATAAGACATTTACTAATATAAAAACTCTTCATTATTTCCATTTTATAGATCTAGACGTTTGCAACAATAAGTATAGATGTTGTGTTACTTTCTCTCCTCTAAAACAAATGTTAACAACTTTTGTATCTTTCGCTACACAGAGGTTCCTTTATTTTAAAACTCTATATATAGCTCAAAGAAAAATGTTTAGACCTCTAATTTGACTAACAAGATATCCCTTAGCTATGGATAAACTTTTTTTAATTAGGAAATATATTTAATTTCAATTGAATCATTGAATCACTGACTGTGAAATATACAGAGACAAAGTTCATGATTGAGTTTCAGTCATACAATGTTCCAACACCTGTCCCTTTGCCAGTACACATTTTCCCCCCCCAATGTCTCCCACAATTTCCCTCCTGCAACCCAGCCTGCTCTATGGCAGACACCTTTCTTTGTTTTCTCTTTTTCTTCCCCCTACTTTTTTCTTTTTTAATCACTGTGGTTTGCCATACTGCCAGTGAAAGAATATCATGCTTATCACGTTATATGGATAAACTTTTGAAACAGTTTTAAATATTTGGCTTGAGGCATTCACTATTCTAAAATTGTTCTAGTCCATGGGAAACAATGACCTTTCTGTTGCTCTTCTTTTCATCACCAGCTGCCCAGCAGTTGCTAGTTCCCCCTAATATTTCTTTATGTAAACACCGTATAATGCCTGTTAATCCGCAAATACTTGCAGAAGAGTCTTTGCAAATTTATTCCAGATGAGGGCGGCCAACAGCTATTTCTAATGCTTCTCTGCACTATAATGCTGTCCACCTCAGTTTTAAGTATTAATCTGAACATTGTGTTTGCAAAATGATGCTAGAACATTTGTTGATTTTTTTCCCTCAAAATTTCTTTGGGTGTCTTGTCACAGCCACTGTTATTTTAAATAGTCAGACCAGTTTAACTTTCATTAATTGCCCCATTATCTTTGCCTGTCAAATCGTTTCAAGACAAATGATCCTTTTTCTGCCATATCATAATCAGTTAAGTGATTTTCATTCAATTTTTGAGATACTTTCATCCGATTTTCACAGTGATTGGTAGTATTCATTTGAAGAGTAATTCTGTCTCCAATCTTTAATATTTCTTAATCCTTTTAATAACACAAATATGAAAGAGGATACAAGCTGATTAATTTTCATCTTCTGTTACCACTGTACATTTATGTGCTATATTTCCTAGAGAAATTCTACTATGTGATAATTAATTCAAAAACATTCTAATTTTCTGTTTCACACTCTTACTGGAACAGTATTAAGTTAATATCTCCCCCAGCCAAACCTCAACTCTATCAAAATATTTATATGCTATTATAAATATAATGAGATCACTTCCTCAGAGTGATTTTTTTCTTCTCATCATTTCTCTGGATACATTATTATTATAAGAGTTCTTCACTGCCACCCTTTTCATAGGCATGTTTTGGTTTCCTCGACTTATGTCTAAAAGATGCAGCACTTTAAAATGCTGAAACAGAATAAGAAAAATAAAGCCAAAGCAAAAGGAAAGATCACATCTCTTCAGCATAGCAAACAAATTCTCTCATCTTCATTTTACATAATTTTGAGCAGATGAGTATTAAAGGGTTTTTTTTTTGTTGTATGTGCTACATATAAAAGATAGGACACTGACTTATATAATTAATATTACATCTAAGGGGGGGAAACAAATTATTTGACAGATTGATCCAGCATTTTAACCTGCTCTATTTCCAGAAAGGAACAAAACAAAATGAAGAAAGTAGCTGTTAGGTAAAGAAACAATGGATGCAAAGAACTATTCAAAAAACACTTGGGGGAAAAAAAAAAAGGGCGGAGCGATAGCCCAGCGGGTAGGGGCGTTTACCTTACACGTGGCCGGCCTATGCTGGCCAGGTTCGATCCCCGCATCCCATATGGTCCCTCAGGAGTAATTCCTGAGCAAAGAGCCAGGAGTAACCCCTGAGCATCGCCGGTGTGACCCACAAAGCAAAAAAAAAAAAAAGAAAAGAAAAGAAACACTTGGAGGAAGGTCATGAGAAATCTGATGAAAAACGTGGAATAAAGGAACAGGGAAGAAATTATAAAAGGAGGAAGAAAAAAATAAGGTGGCAAAGTATATTAGAGGTTGGGAAGAGGAAAATGAAGATTACGAAAAGGGTGAAAGCAGAATAATGTAAAGTTTTAAAAAGCATTCTAGGGACCACTGTACAAAATCACACTCCAGCAAGTCAAAGAAATTTGTAGCATAGGGTCTTAACAATAGAGTGTCAATTACAAAGCTTCCGTCTCATTTTGAACATTCATCACTGAATATCAACCAGTTTGTGTGTGCGAGTGTATGTATGTATGTGCACACACGTGTACACACATTTAAGAACTAATAAGAGAGAGAGACAAAGAGACAGAGACACATTAAAAAGAGAGTCCACACAGAATTAGAAAAAAATTCTACATCTTGTGATATTAGAGTGGAATATCTCAATGCTTACCAGTGTTATTTTGTTAAAATAATTACTATTCCTATGCCCTTCAACATGTTAATTCACACAGTGGAATTTCAATGTCTTTTATTTTATAAAGTTATTCATTGTAATGATTTTTATAGGGATTAAATTAGGTAACATATATTACTACTGTTTGAATAATTCTTAACATACAGGAGTGACTATAAATTTTTAGCTAGAATTAGTGTAGAGTTAGTAGCACCAGTGGTTTCCCTAAAGAAGCTTCTCTTCTTCCCAGCTACCCATTTGTGATAGCAGGTATAGAGGAAAACACCCCAACAAAATAAAGTCCATGACAAATACACACTTAACATCATTCCCAGTAATGAAAATCTGAATGTCTCTACTCAAAACAAGAAGTCAAATGTTGTTCTTTTATGCAACAGTGTACTGGAATTCCTACCCAGAGCAATTTGGTAAAAAAATTTCATATCAGAAAGAAGAAATGAAACTGTCAGTTTTCAGATGGCATGCGAATATATATACCTAAACACTCCATGAAAAAACTATTAGAACCAATATATAAATTTAATATAATTAGAGGATAAAAAGATCAATATGAAGGGTGCTAGAGGGTGCTAGAGAGATAGTAAGGAGCTTAAGGTATTGCCTTGTACATGGCTTACTGTGGTTTGACCCCTGACACTGCTTATTATCCTTGAGGATCACCAAAAGTGATCCCTGAACACAATCAGAAGCCCTGAGCATCTTCAGGTGTAGCCCAAATACCTGCCTATGTCAATATAAAAATAACTGTTCAATTTCTATAGAGTAACAAATCATTAGAAAAAGCAATTAGATATTCCACTTGTACTTTTATTTAAAAATTAAAATATAGAAGAAATAATTTTAACCAAAGAAGTAAAAAGATATATACACTAAAAATTGCAACATGATGAAAGAAACTGAATATGCAAATAAATGGAAAGATACCCTATACTAATGAGTTGGATGATTTAATATATTTAAAATAGCCCTATTACCCAAAGGAATCTATAGGCATCATGCAATGCCTATCAAAATTACAAGGAATTTTATTCATAGAAATGTAACAAACAATCCTAAAATTCGTTATAGAAACACAAAAGTTCCTAAATAATTAATGAAAAAAAACTGAAGTCATCAAACACTCTTATTCGACAGCACAACAAAGTGATTTTAAAAAATATAACATTGCATAAAACAGGCATATTTCAATGAAACAGAATAAAAGAATACTGAAATGAATTTATACATATATTCTCAAATGATTTATGACATAGAACCAACAAAGGGGAAAACGGTGCTGGAAAACTGGAAAGCTACATAAAATGGATCCAATTGAACCCCTTTCTTAAACCACTCACAAAAAAAAAAAATCAACTCAAAATAGTTAAAAGATTTGAACATAAAACCAAATACCATAAAACCAAAACATAAAACTCCTAGGAAAATTTTTCCAACAGGCTCTTTAAAATTGATCCTGGGAATGATTTATCAGTTTGACACCAATTAATTTTGGCAAAAAACAAAAGAAGGGAGAAATACATGGGATTACATCAAATCAAAAGGCTTGGATACAGCAAAGGAAATCATCAAGAAAATAAAAATAAAACCTCCTTAATAGGAGAAAATATCTGCAGATCATATCTAAAAAAGAGGTTATATACAAAATATATAAAGAATCCTGACAACTCAATTGCCGAACTATAAATAATCCAACTAAAATATGGATTGAAAATCTAAATATTTTCCTAAAAGAATATATTCAAATAGTCAGCAAGGGTAATTCAAATCAAAACCACAATGAGACATAATTTAACACCAGTTATATTAGCTGTTGTCAAAATAATAAATACCAGATTTCAGCAAATATACAGAAAAAAGGAAACTCTAGTACAATGTTGGTAGGAATGTAAATTAGGGGGTAAACTATGGAAAATTTCCTTCAAAATTTAAAAATGGAACTAATATATGACCCTATAATCACATTTCTATCGCTCTAAAGATTAATAAATGTTCATCAATAAAGTGAGGACTTGATAGTAAACATTGCTTTTTGTCCCAGTGGATTCACAGATTATAACGCTCCTCATCAGATCAAGGATAAGCCTTTGAATATACTCCTCTTGCTATCATGACCACATTACCTTTTACCAAAGTCTAACTGAGAGTTATACCCAGGCCAGGAATGTGGCTCAGTGGTAGAGTATGCATATGTCTTATACATCTGAGGTCCTAACTTCAATCGTCAACCATAAGTACACATACACTTACTTACACACACAACATACACATAAAGCGTATGCCTTGTGTTAAGTTATATAAAGTACCCAAAGAGCTCAACCATTGTCATTCAAAGTATAAGTAAAGTCTTTGAACTAGCATATTATGAGCATTAATCTATTATCTTTGTTTACCCTACATTTCACCCTGAGCACCACTGGGCACTGCCCTTCTGGGCTTCAGCACTTCAGAAGCAAAGAGTGCCACATCACTGGGCCTGACCTGCAGTCAGGTTGTTACCAGAGTGGTGCCCAGACCCCTTGACCATCTCTGGAGAGGTACTCCATTTTTCCCCCAGAAGCATCAACAATTAAATATTTTTGGCTAAATGGTTTTAGTTGGAAATAAATCAAAAATTCAGCAGCTTGAAGAAGCTTTCTGAGTTGAATCACAAGGTCATAATGTCAACCTTTTTGTTCCAACACTACGCACTTAGAGGCTACAAAGCATGTGTCATAGCTTGGAGTTTCCATGGTGATAATGCAAATTGCGTTAAACCCAAATGAATCCTATCCTTTACCTTTTGGAGATAAACCCAAATGAATCCTATCCTTAACCTTTTGTGTTAGCCTTGGATAGATAGCTGTGGGTTATAAATTATATATTTAAAAGCCCATTTGTAGGGATCTAAAATATAATGATGACCATATTTAAAATTACATCCCTTGCTGCACATGGCAAATGTACAATACTTTTGTTTTGTTTTGCGTCATACCTGGTGGTGCACAGACCCAGCTCTGTTATCAGAGGTCACTCCTAGCAGTGATTTGGGCATCGTAAAACCAGGGATCAAATACAAGCCTTCCACACACAAAGCAAGTGTCCAGTCCATTGATCTATATCTCTAGCCCTTGGACAATAAATTTAAGTGAGAAAATTGTATTGATGAAATCTAACAGTGTCAAACCTATAAAATATATTAAAGGAAAACTTTGAAAATTTAGGAACAAACTATAATCCTGGAGGACTAATTGATTTGGCAATTATTATAAAAAAGAATCCAAACTGAATATTAAAGGTCATAGTTTGATTTTAAATATATATCTGACTTTATCTGCTATATTCACACATACCAGCACAAATATATGTTTTATTTTAACAAAGCTTTCAAGTATAAATTTCCCCCAGACTTGAGCTGAGAAACAAACTTTTTAATATGAATATATAGGTTTATAACTAGAAATACATTATAGTGAACATTTCTCTTTTTTACCAAAAAGAGAGTAATATTACTAACTTTTCCATATTAACTTGTGAAAGTTTAATATTATAACCCTAAATTATATTCCCATGAAGTCCCAAGTATATTTTGAATTTTTGATATTGCACATTGAAATTCAACATGAATTATCTTTTAATTTTTCACTTTGCATTTTCTTAGCTCTTTTATTCCTTTCTCCATCAGTACTTCAAAATGTGAAGATTCATTTTACATATTGATTCCTCAGCAATTATATCACATTCTGGGAACCTTTTATATACCAAACATCACAGCCTTTTTTGTTTATTTCTTGCCGTAATTCTGCAATTTGTCACACTATTGAATAAACCTCTAAAGCTTAATAAAGTAGAGAACTTTTTAAAAATTTTTTATTATACCACCGTGAGACATGCAATTACAAAGGTGTTCATAATTGGTTCTTGGTAATACAGTATTCCAGCACCCATCCCTTCACCAGTGCCCCATTTCCACCACCAGTGTACCCACCCCCCCCCTCCCCACCCCCAGGCTGCCTCAATAGCAGGTACCCCAGTTTCCTCTCTTTCTCTCTCTGTCTCTCTCTGCATCTCTCTCCTTCTTCTTTTTATACATTGTGGCTAGCCCTGCAGATATTTAGAGTTTATCACTTAAGTCTCTTTGTGTATATTCAATGGTGAGTTTTAATCTGCCATTACCATTTCCCACACTTAGTAAAACACTGGTACCTATTTATATCCTATTAATGAATGCAGTCATTCTATATCTGTCATTTTCCTTCTGACTAATTTCATTCAGCATGATTGTCTCCATGCCCATCCATTTGCAGATAAATTTCATAATTTTGTCTTTTCTGACAGCTACATAGTATTCCATAGTGGAGATTCCTTTGGGCCTTTTAGCTTTCGGCTTTTGGCTCCTGTGGCTTTTGGCTCCTCGACCTTTTGCTTTTGGCTTTTTGCTCTTTGGCCTTTTACTCCTTCTTCTGGGTAGGACTCATCTCGGGTGAGATCTTCTCTCTTTGGTGGGAGATTCAGACTCTTTTGTATGCTCTAAGTTCGGACCAGAGATAGAGTTTGTTCATTATATTGGAGTGCTGTGGAAGAGCTTTTGTACTATTAAAAGCCTTTTTTAGAATTGCACCGGACTCGTGAGTTTTCATCTGTTCCCCGGTGTCCCTGGAGGTAGAAGAGAACTTCTGTCCTGATACTGTTGGGGACCCTGGCGGCGTCATTCTATATCTGTCCTTTTCCTTCTGACTAATTTCACTCAGCATGATAGTCTCCATGTCCATCCATTTGCAGGTAAATTTCATAATTTCATCTTTTCTGACAGCTGCATAGTATTCCATAGTGTAGATGAACCACAGTTTCTTTAGCCAGTCCTCTGTTCTCGGGCATTTAGGTTGTTTCCAGATTCTAGCTATAGTGAATAGCGCAGAGATGAGTAAAGTATCATCTCTTTATACTCTCATGAATACAGTAGAGAATTATTTATACATCTCATGAATAAAGTAGAGAATTATTTTGTGAACTCATTGAATCACCTCAGATTATCAATATTATGAATATATTAAAAATCAGTAAATACCTTTGTAGACAATTACAGACCAAAGGCAGCTCCTCATTCGTCAGCGCATTAATGTCTAGAGGGAGAAAAAAAGGTAATATCTAAGAGCAAGGGAAACAGCTCTAAGGACTAGAGCACATAGTTTACACAACAATATTCTAAGTTCGATCTCCAACACCACATGGTCCCCGGTACTACCAGGTGTGGCCTGGGCCAAGTAGCAACAGACCGAACACACCAGTCAGAGTGTCTCTGAGAATAGATCCCAGACCCGGAACACAGCTTGGGAGTCCTCCACCAAATATCTAAAGCACCAAGATTATGTTCTGACATACACTTTTCTTTTTACTTTTGGGTCACACTTGGCTATGTTCAGGGCCTACTCCTGGCTTTTTGGTCAGGGATTAATACTAGGCAGTACTCAAGGGACCATATGGGGTGTTAGGATCAAACCAATTCCAGCCGCATGAGGCAAGTGCCCTGCCCATTGGAGTATTGTTCTTTCCCCTGGCATACATTCCTTTTTTTTTTTTTTTTTTGAAATGGTCACCTCAGATTTGTTTATTTAACATCTGTCACCTCACATATGTTTTCCCCTTGTGAAGTTTCAAACCTTGCCATGACAAGACCCAGGCCGACTGGGATATACCAGACCACATGATGACTTGAATTAACAACACTGCATTTATTTCGCATTTGACTTTACTTTCTAGAATAGTTTCAGATTTGTGGCAAAATAGAGATCATACATCAAATTTGCATATGCCTCATAAGTCTCCCTGACTCACACTGATGGGGTATACTTTTTAAAACTCATGAAAAAATTTGACAAGTTATCAAATAAGTTTGGTCAAAATTTCATTCTTTATTTAGAATTCCTTGCTTTTGTTTTTTTTAACCTAAAATCCTTTGATTTGCTTGAGAATCCAGTCTGGCGTACACTTCTATTCACACATATCATTAGTTGAGCTTAGTTGTGGATTTTGCTGCTTTTAAAGCAAATATGATACCAATAAAATAAAGTAGTTCATTCTGTCAGCTATTTCAAGACATAATTGCTTCACAGATGACAAAGAATTGTTCAGATACTTAACACTATCATTTATCATTGACATTTGAAGGGGGTAATTCTCCCACAGTAGAGGGTAATAAACCTGTTTTTCCCAAAGATATATCAGAGATTTGGGGGAAATATTTAGCATGCCAAAAACTGACAGCTATTTTGAATCAAATATAGCTCTTAATGACAAACTAAAATTTGTTCAACAGTAAATGGAATGAATGAGAAAAATGAGCTTGGTCACAAGCAAAGAGGAGTAAATGTGTGTCTGCTTCCAAGCTGATCTAAGTACATGTACCATTGATAACAGCCTATGAGAAAAATTTTTTGTCTTAATTAAGGATTACAACTTCCCTTGTATTCAATTTAACAGCAAGATTATTAGCTTTCTTCTCTTTCCACAGAAACTCACAAGAAGTCTATTATATTTTATCTTCTTTCTAGTATTCAAAGTATAAAGAATTAAACTCACCAAAGTTGTACATCACCTTGTAGATTGTAGAAAAAGAACAGAGTATAGAAATAGAATCACACGATGAGCATCCATGAAAAATAACTAAAGGTCTTCTATAATCTCATTGTCATAGAACTTCTTTTTGTCGACTTAGTTTAACTAAAACACAGGTTTAAACTTTATCGGATTTCAAAAGAAAGTTCTTAAAATGATTACTTAGTGGATTCTTATAATATATCATATGTTACTGCTAGGGATGCAGGCACACATAGACATAAAAATTTAGTTCTCAAAAATGCTATGAACCAATCATTTAAATTTATAGCTGATTGAATATTATTTTATTTTGAAATTTTATTACATATGAAAATTAAAGCCCAAAGTTAGTCAGATAGTTTAACAAAGAATACAGCTGAGAAGTGAAGACAATCAAATTAAAATGAATGTCTAATTCTAAAGCAGCTGTTGGTTCCACTGCATCATGCTGACTCCATCCGTGCCTTTATTCATTGTAGACTAATGGGCTTCCCTCAAATTGCCTAGTTTATATTTCCTTTAATTTCTAACACTATAACTTACTTAACTTTTTCTTTCTCCCTAAATTCCTGTCTCCTCGCTATGCTTAACACGGGGCAGGGAGAAATGACCCTTCCTTCTAAAAAATTTATGGATCAACTAATATGTGCTAAGAACAGTAAAGGGCAATTATGATAGAGATGAGATTCGTCTTCTCCCATTTAGAAAATGCTTCCCACCCCAATAAGCACACTGAAAAAAATTGGGGTCCAGAGATATAGTACAGCATACATAGTACATATATGTACTATGTATAGTACACATACATATATATACACATATATGTATATACATATACATATATGTATATGTACTGTGTATGGTACATATACATAGGTGTATATGCATGTAGACAATCAGAATTCGATCACTGGCAGAGCATAGAATCCAAGCTCACTAGAAATAATCCCAGAGCACAAAGCCAGAAGTAAACCCTGAGACAGTTGGATATGGGCCCAAACCAAAAACACACAAAAAAAAACATTTTGGAATGCAATGTATCAAAATATAGAGATACCTAAATTATCCTGACCCTAATTATGCAAATGAGGGCATCTGGGTTATTCCATAACTTGTTTATAGCTTGACATGTGGAAATAAATATATGTATGCATTTACATTTTGAAATTAATGTTTTTGTGTTTATGTGTATCCCTTTGCCTATATTCAATGCTCAGTCCTAGGTTGGTATTATTTTCAACGATTATTAGCACACTTCTCTGTCTACCTAAACTCTAACTCCCACATGTTTGCAGTTGATTCCACCTACTGACAATGCCTCCTGGTCTGTGTTTTGCCTGACCTTGGATATTGGTATCATACTCACTCTCTCACTCTCTCTCCCTCTCCCTTTCTCTCTCTCTATAATATATATATATATACATATATGTAGCAAATAAATGCAGTCATTCTATATATTCTATATCTGTCTTTTTCCTACTGGCTAATTTCACTCAACATGATCCTCTCCATGTTCATCCATTTATAGGCAAATTTAATAACTTCATTTTTCCTAACAGCTGCATAGTATTCCATTGTGTAGATGTACTAAAAGTTTCTTTATCCAGTCATCAGTTCTCGAACACTCTGATAGGTTCCAGATTCTGGCTAATGTGAATAGTGCTGCTATGAATGTAAAAGTACAGATGGTGTTTCCGCTTTGTGTTTTTGATTCCCAGGATATAATCCCAGAAGTGGTAAGGCTGGGTCGAATGGGAGCTCAATGTCTAGTCTTTAGAGGAGTGTCCATATTGTTTTTCCAAAAAAGGTTGTACCAGTCCACATTCCCACCAACAATGGATGAGAGTCACTTTCTCCCCACATCTAAGCCAGCACTTTTGTCCTTGCTATTTGGATATGTGCCAGTCTCTGTGGAGTGAGATGATACCTCATTGTTGTTCTGATTTGCATCTATCGATGATTAGTGATGATGAGCATTTTCATATGCCTTTTGGCCATTCAAATTTCTTCCTTCTCAAAGTTTCTGTTCA
Source organism: Cryptotis parvus (assembly GCA_021461705.1). Taxonomy (NCBI): domain Eukaryota; kingdom Metazoa; phylum Chordata; class Mammalia; order Eulipotyphla; family Soricidae; genus Cryptotis; species Cryptotis parvus. Next base: position 19,317 of record JAJIBD010016087.1, on the reverse strand, counting down.
TCTCTTCTTCCCATTTTTTGATGGGGTTGGCTGTTTTCTTCTTGTAAAGTTTTACCAGTGACTGATATATCCTGCATATATCAGATAAACCCCTTATCAGATGGGTATTGGGTGAATATTTTTTCCCATTCTGTGGACTGTTTTTATATCTTGGTCACTGTTTCTTTTGAGGTGCAGAAGCTTTTTAGTTTCATGTAGTCCCACATGTTTATCTTTGCTTCCAATTTCTTTGTAAGTTGTATTAAATCTTTGAAGAAAACTTTAGCTTCAATGTCGTGAAAGGTTTTTCCTATATTTCTTCGACGTACTTTATGAATTTAGGTTTGATATTGAGATCTTTAGTCCATTTTGATCTAACTTTTGTGCATGGTGTTAGACAGAGGTCCAAATTCATTATTCATTTGTTTAATGAATGGGTGCTGCCCAGTTTCCCCAGCACCACTTGTTGAAGAGGGCTTTTCTTGGCGCCATTTCGTACTTTTTTGCTCCTTTATCAAAGATTAAATAATCATGTGTTTGAGGATAGGTGTCAGGATACTCAACTCTATTCCATAAATCCACAGGTCTGTTTTTATTCCAATACCATGCTGTTTTACTTACTAACACTTTGTAGTACAGTTTGAAGTTGGGAAAGGTGATGCCTCCCATCTTCTTTTTTCCCAAAGATTTTTTAGCTATTCATGGGGGTTTATTATTCCTTACAAATTTCAGTAGTGTTTTGGCAATTTATTTGAAGAATGTCATGGGTATCTTTATAGCAACTGCATTGTATGTGTACAAAGCTCTAGGGAGTATTATCATTTTGACAATATTAATTCTCCCAATCCATGAGCAGGGAATGTGTTTCCAATGCTCGTGTCCTCTTTTATTTCTTGAAGTAGTGTTTTGTAGTTTTCTTTGTACAGGTCTTTACACTTTTAGTTAAGCTGATTCATAGGTATTTGATTTTCTGTGGCACAATTGTGAATGGGATCCTTTTCTTTATATCCCTTTCTCCTCTTTCATTATTTATATATATGAAAGTCACTGATTTTTGGGAATTGATTTTGTACCCTGCCACTCTACTATAGGTATCTTGTTTATAGGAGTTTTTGGTAGAGAATTTAGGGTTCTCTAGGTATAATATTATGTACTCTCAAAATAGTGATAGCTTGACTTCTTCATTGCCCATCTGAATGCCCTTAATGTCCTTTACTTTTCTGATTGCTATGGCAAGTATTTCCAGTATTATATTGAATAGAAGTGGTAAAAGTGGGCAACCTTGTCTTGTCCATGATCTTAGGGGGAAGGCTTTCAATTTTTACCCATTGAGAATGATCCTTGCTGTGGGGTTTTGTAGGTGACTTTGACTATATTGAGGAAGGTTCCTTCAATTCCCATTTTCGGAGGATTTTTATCATGAACGGGTTTTGGATTTTGTCAATGCTTTCTCTGAATCTACTGATATGATCATATGGTTTTTATTTTTCTATTATTTATATGATATATTATGTTGATTCACCTGCTTACGCTGAACCATCCTTGCATTCCAGAGATGAATCCTATGTGGTCATGATGTACAATCCTTTGATGAGTCTTTGGATGCTGTTTGCTAGTATTCTGTTCAAGATCTTAGCATCTGTGTTCTTCAAGGTGAATGGCCTTTAGTTTTGTGTATGTGTCTTTGCCTGCTTTGAGTATCAGGGTGGTATGTGCCTCGTAGAAGCTGTTTCTTCTATTTCCTGAAAGAGCTTGAAAAGAACTGGCAGTAGGTCCTCTTTAAAAGTTTGGAGAATTCACTGGTGAATCCATCTGGACCTGGGCTTTTGTGTTTGGGCAGGCTTTTAATTACTGTTTCAATTTCCTCAATAGTGATAGGGTTATTAAGGATTTGCAGGTCTTCCTCTTTCAGCCTTGGGAGGTTATAGGACTTTTTAGGAAACTGTCCATTTCTTCATGTTCTCTTGTTTCGTGGCATACAGACTCTCAAGGTAATCTCTGATGATCTTTTGTAATTCTGTGGTTTCTGTTATGGCGTACCCCTTTTCATTTTGGATTCTATTTATTTGGGTTCTCTCTTTCCCGTTCCTTGTAAGTCTTGCAAGTGGTTTGTCGATCTTGTTTATTTTTTCAAAAGAACTAGCTCTTGGTTGAGTCAAATTTTCTGAGGATTAAGCTTACTTCTGTGACTTAGCTGTATAACCTAGGACAAATCCCTTACAGTTTTTGCACTTTGGTTTCTTTCTTCATATATTAGAAGTAAAACATGTTTCAATAGATTATAGTTTGAGAGTCCCATCCTACAGCAAAGCCTATTTCATGCCCAGGTATGCTTGAACCAGAGAAACAGATACACGGGACAGAGCAACTACTGAATCCCCCTGTGCTCAGCTGATCATGAGGTGTCTGGGAGGAAAGGTTAGTTCTAGCCCTGGCCTGCCATCCCCACAGAGCCTCGCAAGAAGCCAGAGGAACCCCCACACAATTAGGGCTGCCATTTTCAACATCGGGTCTCCACAGCTCTCCATTGCTCCACCCAAGAGATAAGCTGATCTCTCCCCATTCCAATTCATCAGTAAATGCATGAACTGAGAGCCTACTACCAAGTGCATACCACCCACACGGCAGAGCCTGGAAAGCTACCCGTGTCATATTTGATATGTCAAAACCAGTAACAATTATAGACCTCATGCCCATGACATGAATGAATGGCTTGAGGTTTTTATGCTCCTGGTGCTAGCAGATGCCCTTGGGCTACAATAGCATGTGATAGGAAGTATAGAGATGTTACTGATGCCTGCTCAAGCAAATTGATGAACAATGGGAAGACAAGTGATACAAATGAAATGAAATATTTTATTATACCACCGTGAAATATACAATTACAAAGATGCTTATGTTTGGGTTTCGGTCATATAGTGTTCCAGCACCCATCCCTCCACCAGTGCCCATTTCCCACCACAAAAGTTCCCAGTTCCCTTCCCCCCCCCTAGCCTGTCTCTATGGCAGGTTCTTTATCTCTTTGCTCTCTCCCTCTCGCTCTCTTTATCTCTTCCATCTCTTACACATTGAGGATTGCAATACATACAGAGGTTATCATTTGTATCTTATTGCCTGTATTCAATGCTCAGTTCTAGGTTGATATTAGTACTTTCAACAATTATTAGCACACTGTTCCCTTCCCTCTCTTACCTAACCTCTGACTCCCACACGTTTGTGGTAGTCTGTGCCTTGAAAAGTCCTCTTGATTCATGCTTTGCCTGATTTTGGATATTGGTATCATAGTATATATATGTATATGTATATATACATATATATATGGCATCCAGATAAATGCAGTTATTCTATATCTGTCTTTTCTATATCTGTCTTTTTCTTCTGGCTAATATCACTCAACATGATCCTCTCCATGACCATCCATTTATAGGAAAATTTCATAACTTCATTTTTCCTAACAGCTGCCTAGTGTTCCATTGTGTAGTTGTACCAACGTTTCTTTATCCAGTCATTAGTTCTCAGGCACTCTGGTTGTTTCTAGATTCTGGCTATTGTAAATAGTGATGCTGTGAAAATAAAAGTGCAGATGTTGTTTCTGACTTTCCGTGGTATATTCCCAAGAGTGGTATGGCTGGGTCAACTGGGAGCTCGATGTCTAGTCTTTGCAGGAATGTTCATATTGTTATCCAAAAAAGGCTGTACCAGTTGACATTCCCACCAACAATGGATGAGAGTCGTTTTTCCCTGCACCTTTGCCAGCACCTGTTCTTCTTGCTCTTTTGGATATGTGCCACTCTCTGTGTTGTGAGAGGATATCTCATTGTTGTTTTGATTTGCATCTCTCTGATGATTAGTGATGATGACCATTTTTTCATATGCCTTTTGTCCATTCAAATTTCTTCCTTGTCAAGTTTCTGTTCATTTGTTCTCCCCAGTTTTTGATTAAAACGGCATGGTATTAGAATAAAAACACACCTGTGGATCTATGGAATAGAGTTGAGTATCCTGACACCCATCCTCAAATACATGATTATTGAATCTTAGATCAAGGAGCAAAAAGTGTGAAATGCATCCTTAGATCTACCTTCTGCCAACATAGACAAATACAAATATACTCACACTTCCACACTACTGACATGTCCACTGCCCCGGTCTGGCTCTTGTTACTTCTTCCCACAATTTCTTTCCTTCTCTCTCCTTTCTTCTCCTTTACTTTTTTTAAAAAAGGGCTGTTGATTGAGTTTCTGTGGTTTTCAGTACTATTAATAATGGTTTCACTACTCTTCCCACTGTACTGTGGAGAGGCCCACCAAACACTAAGCAACCACTCTGTGGAAATGACTCCAGTCAAAGGTCAAAGGCAGTGCTGTGGAATTCTGAAGTGGCCACAAGATAATCTCCCCACCTCAGTAGAGCCCATCCAGCAATTTCCCTGAGAGTGAGGAGGTTGCTGAGAGTGAAGTGGAAAAGACACACCATCAGACTACCAAAGGATTCATGTTAAAGCAGAATAGAACCACATCACAGGTAGTGAGCAACGATTGTAATCCTGAGGACTCAATCAGTAATATCTTCTTATGCAGTTTTTCTGAAAAAGAATTCAAATTGGAAATGCTTAGGATGTATAAGGAGCTCAAAGAAACAATTGAACAGAGCCAACAAAGTACAGTTGGATATGAGAACAGAAATGAAAACAACTGTAAACAGAAGTGAAAAAAAAATAAAAACCATGGTAGGTAAAATGAAAAACTCATTGAAAGGCCTCACCAGAAGAGCAGCTGTTCACCAGAAAATCAGCTGCTCAATAAAGAATCAGTGAACTCTAAGGCGAGGTGCAAAAGACATCCAGACAACAGTAGAAGATGGACAAATGCCTTAAAATAAACAGAATAAACAGCTGACAAAATAACTTTGGGATGAATTCAAGAGGAACAATATAAGAATCATTGGGTCACAGAAAGGCCAGGAAGACAGCCCTGATGAAGAAGCAACAGAGGATCCTTCTTGCAATGATGCAAAGCCATCATTGCAAGAAGTTCCCAGAGCTAAAGAGCATAAATACCTACATCCAGAAGGCCCAAAGGGTACCAATTAGGGGAGATCTAAATAAAAATACTCCATGACACATTCTAGTCAAAATGATGAACATCATAGATATAGAATACTGAAATAAGCAAGATCAAAGGAGTAAATTCTATGCAGTGGACTTTCCTTAAGTCTTACAGAAGGTGTTCTGGGCCCCAAAACAATGGTGGGATATAGTTTTTTTTAAACTAAATTAAATGAACACTGCACCGAGAATACTTTACCATCCATATTTACATTTAGATTTAAAGGAACAATACGTAACTTCACATAAAAACAACTGAGTAACTGTGTAGACTCAAATACATCTTTACAAGAAGAACTAAAGGGGATGCTTTAAGACAAGTCCCACAATACAGCAAACACCTAGCAAAAAGATGGCACGACTCCACAGTAATCTCTCTCAATGTCAATGGGCCAAATGCACCAGTTAATAGACACAAAGTATACACTGGCTTCTCAGAAAATAGAAAAGAGCAAACGGTTACTCAAAAGAACAAGGAAAACAATAAAAAAGTAAAAAAAAAACTTTAATAAAATTTAAATGAGAATTGGATAAATCAGATAAATTGTATTTGTTTTTTTTGGTGACACACCCAGCAGTACTGAGGAGCTACTCCAAGATCATTGCTTGACCCACGCATAGAGCCAGGAGTAAGGACTACTGGGTTTGGCCCCAAAACTGATATAATATTTATCACAGAAAAAGTAACTATTTTTTGGTGCCAAGTGTTAACCATACTCATTATTGTGATCATTTCCAAACATGAACAATACTAAATCAGCTTATATAACTTAAACAGTTGTATGTGTCATTAATACTCCAGTTATGACAAAATATGTGATGCACACATGTACACACAGTCCACATGCAATAAAATATTATCCTGCCATTTGCAGTGTGGCTGGACCTTTAGAATGGTATACTGAGATAAGTCATAACGAAAAAGGAAGATACTGTTTGTTATCACTTAAATGTAGCTCTAAAAAGGCTGAGTTTTAAGGGCTAGAGTGTTAATACAGCAAGTAGGGGCTTGCCTTGCACACAGCCATACTGGCGTCAATCTCTGGCACATTATATGGTCCCCTGAATCCCCCTGCAGGAGAGATTTCTTCCAGGAGTAAGAAATAAGCATTACAGGGCATGTCCCAAACAGAAGGCTGAATTTTAAAGCAGAGTAGAGGGGCCTGAGCGATAACCAGTGATTAGGGCATTTGACTTGTATGCGGCCGACCTGGGTTCGATCCCCAGAATCCCATATTTTCCCACAAACACAGCCAGGAGTAATTCCTGAGCGAAGAGCCAGGAATAACCCCTGAGCTTCGCCAGGTATGACCCTAAAAGCAAAAAATAAATAAACAAACAAATAATAAATACATGAATAAGTAAACAAACAAACAAACAAACGAATGAATGAATGAATGAATAATAAAGCAGAGTAGAACGGTGGCTAATTGATTGTGGGGTTTAGAGAACTGAAAGAAATAAGAGAAATACTGTATAATATTTTACCACATCTAGTAGTTTTACAAGTTATAAAGTACAATGTACAGTGACTATAGACAGCAATGCTGTACTATAGTTAAACTAATTAAGAGACTATATCTTAATTATTTCCATCATAAAAACAAATAATATAAACAATTATATGTTAAAAAATATGTACTGGCACTATAATTGAAATCATAGGATGGCATATAAATAAATTTCCAAAGGCAAGGAAGTGGAGAAAATCTTAAGAAATACAAAGTTTTCAGATTATACAAATAGAATTATGAATGACAAAATCTAGAGTTTTTCAAATGCCAGTTATCACCAAAATTTCTCACTGAGTATAAGGGAAGAAGATAAATAAAATGCAAAGTAAAACTCAGGAATATAGTTCAAAGGACCAGAGTGCATGCATTGCATGTAGGAAGCCTCAATTTTATCCCTAGCACCTCGACCTCTGGTCCCCGACCTCTACCAGGTACGACCCCAAGCCCTTCCCTGGAATTGGTCCCTAAACACTTTCAGGTGTGGTTAAAAAAATCAAAGCTAAAATTTTAAAATAAATTTTGGGTAAATAAATAATTCAATTTTTCATGGTTTAGAATAGTTGGCTATTATACTACTTGACTGTAATACTTACATTATGGTAATAGAACTAAAGAGACCGAAAATAAACTAAATTCCAACTGGGGGCAAGAAAGAAATCATGAAATCCCACCAATATTTTTGATATATTCAAAATGAACAACTTCCGGGTATTTACCAAAGAAAATACAAGTATTTCAAAGACATATTTCTTATCTATGTTCATAGCAATATTAACTACACATAATAGTGTTGGAAGAAATCCAAATGTCCATCACATTAATGGGCAAGAAAAAATGTTGTATATATTTAACATGAAATATTAGTCAACTTTAAAAAAGAAATACTACTACATGCTCTAGTGCTGATGAACCTTGAAGCCATTAGTCAAGTGAAATAAAGTCAGTAACACACACAAGAAAAGACATAAATACTATGTGGTCCCACTTAGAGTGGTAAAAAAGATAGTAAGATTCAGAAATGGTAGTTAACAAAAGCTGGGGAGAGGAAGAAATAGGGAGTTGGTGTTCAATGAGTGTAGTTTCAGCATGAGAAGATAAAGATGACCTGGAGATGTACTATACAATGTGAACATATTCAATGTGACTGAAAGATATTTATTTGTGTATAATATCCTGGATGAAACCCAGGGCCTCACATATTCAAAGCACACACTCTACCACTGAGATAAATTCTTCAGACTATTGCACTGAGAAGTGATCCTAAGGAGCGTTGGTCATGGTTGGTACTTGAGTTTTTCCCTTAAGGCAGTAGCTGCAGTTAACACCACCACTAATATTAGTGACTACTCGTTGTATAAGTTGGCAAGACAAGTATCAATCATAAAATACATTTTATATGTTTTACTGCAAGGCAGGCATGAAACAGCCAATAACAGTTGAAAAGTTTTGCTTGCCCAGAGCATAGACAACAAATGGAGGGCCAACATGGACAGAAAAACTGGCAGTAACATAATGACTGTTGGCACTAGAGTCTGACTGCTTCCCCCCAGGCAAAAGCACAAATTGTACACAATAAAGAAGAACCCTAGCATTGGCTGGTGAATGCACTGAGCTGGCGCTATAACCAGGAAGTTTTGAGCTAAAAGACTTATACACTCAAAACAGAAAAGAAAGCAGTGGAAATAGCTCTATGCCATCGATGCGGCCCCTTTTCTTCTTTCTGTGAACCCTTGACTCATGGAAACACTAGTGGATGGTGACAACAGTCATCTGGTATTTGACTTAGGAAATAAGGCTATCCTCATAGCTTCTCTTAGGTGATAAGTGAGAAGCACTAAAGTTTTTCAATCCTGATGAGCAAATAATAAAAAGCATAAAATGAAACATTCTACCTGTTCTGAATAATTTGTATGTTCCCATCTGCCTAAGTCTGACAGTCTGTACAAACATCTCCAGATGCTGTTCACTTTCTACCCAGGTTCTTCTCTGACAGGACCATCTCTTCCTGCTCTGCCTCTCCCTCTCGGCTCCAGTCACACTGGCGTCATTCCTGTTTCTCACACATGCCATAGGTTCAATAAGTGGTCTTCAAAGACATGTGTAGAAATATATAGTCTTCTCTGATAGATGTAATAAGTGATCTCAGTTGTGATAATTCTGGGCTATGTACACTAGGTAAGCCCTAAAAACCATAAAATAAATGAGAAGACACAGATATGCAGGAAAGGGGAACCAAGCAAAGACAATGAGAATGTCTTGTCAAGACAAAGACAAATATTCAAGTGATAGAACCACAAGGAAGGGACACTTGGAGCCATCAGAAGCTGAGTCAGGATGGAATCTTCTTAAGCGATTGGAGAGTTTATGGCCCCATTCTCATCCTGATTTCATATTTTTGACTTCCAGAACTATCAGATAAAAAAGCTCAGTTATTTGAGGCCCCCTAGATGTCTACAGTTAGTTTAGTATCCCTAAAAAATTATGAGATATCGTCTAATACTAGTGAAACTGGCACATACCACAAAGAACAAAGATGTGGATTGGCACGGACATAGGGGAAAAGGGACATTCATTCACTGCTGAATGACTTGAGTCATTGGCAATGTCCAAATGACTCAAACTTTCAGGAAAGCAATTTGAACACTCCTCAAAAACTAGGAATTGAGCTCCCATGTGATCCAGCAATTCCACGTTGGAGCATGTACCAGAGGCCCAAATCTATTAAGAAAAGACATGTTCACGTCTCTGGTCACTACAACACTCTTCACAGTAGTCAAAAAAATCTGGAAACAACCCATGCGTCCAAGAACAGGTAACTGTATAAAGAAATCATGATACATATAGACAATAGAATATTACTCGGCTCTAAGAAAGGCTGGCATCAAAAGCATATATCAAGGACCTAATGGTGCAAGTACGAATGATCAAGTATAATATCATTTGTCTGACCGAGACAAGAAGGCGTAAATCGCATCACGCTGTATTGCATACCAGAGAAGAATTGTTCCTCAAAACATGCGACTTAAGAGGCGTCAGTGGTGTCGGTGTCCTTGTCAACACAAACCTGGCCATGAGCATTGATTCATTTGAAAGCCAAACAAACGGGACAGGATGATTACAATAGAAGAGATGTGGCCCACTGCCAGCAGTTTCTATCTTCGTGGTCTATGCAACAACCTCCACATAAAAGGAAGAAGAAATTGAGAAATCCTTCATGCAACTGGAGGAGTTCTATAAAGATCACACCTTCTACAAGATCATAGTCGGAGATTTTAATGCCAAGATAGGACCGAAAAGATCAGCCAAAGAAGTCCACATTGGGACCCATGGCCTAGAATGGAACGAATAGGGTGAGAGACTATCATCATGTCTACCAAGACTATTCATGGAACAGTTCCAGTAGTCTGAATCTAAAGGTAGGACATGGGAATCTCGGTGGACAGTTCCACAATGAAATTGAACACATCATAGTCAATCGATGGTTTTGCCTGACCAATGTTGCTGTTGTCCCAAACTTCCAAACAGGATTGGACCACTGTCTCCTTGATGCAAAAATTCTACTTCATGGAACAGGGAGAAAAGGCTGCAAAGTTTAAGAGAGAACTCCCAGAATGACCACCAACTGGGAACTCTTTGGCACCGTTGCGGCAACATGATACCACCATTGATGACATCGATGAAGAATACAACTGACTGGTTCAGCACCTCCATGATTGTGCAAAGAACCCCAAGAGTGAGAGAGAAAGCCACAAAAAGACGCCTGTCTTCAAAAACTGTCAAGCTCATTCTCCAACGTGGGCCTCAGGCAACTATATGCTAATGCCCAACTGGCAAAGCAGTGAAGAGAAGCAAAAAAGGAAGACCTCAAAGAGAGAAGAGCAGCAATACTGATTGATGCAGCAGAAGCTGGGAAAAGCATTTGCAACGGCCACCTCTCCTTCGCCAACTATAAGACCAAGATGACTGCCCTCCGACATCCTGATGGATCTATCACATCTTCCAGAAAGGCAATGGAGAAGATTACCCATGAATTCTACTTAGATCTCTTTGATAGCCTCGTCCACCTGCCCACATACAAATTTCGCAGGATGGATATGTCGGTCCCAACATTCTCCCTTCTGAAATTTGACATGCCATTTGTCAGTAAAGAACCAAACAGCACCTGGCCCAGACAAAGTCAGTACACATCAATACACTGGCTCAGCTCTTCACATTCTACGTGTCTGAATGCAAAATGCCCTCTCATGGAAAACCTGCAGGACAGTTATACTGTTCAAGATGGGAGACATCCATGACATTGGCAACTATCGCCCCATCTGCTTATTGTATGTCATCTACAAGCTGTTCACTCAAGTCTTCCTGAACAGGATTGGCAGAACATTAGATGAAAGACAACCATGTGAAAAATCTGGTTTCGAAAAGGATTCAGAACAATCGACCATATCCACACGGTAACCAAGTTCATTGAGGTTTGTAGGAAGTTTAAGATGCTGCTCTGTCTAATGTTCATTGATTTAAAGAAAGCCTTTGATTTTGTTGAGACTGAAGACATCACCGAAGCCCTAGCCAAACAACGTATTCAAACACAATACTTCAAAGTTCTTCATGAGCTGTATTACTGATTCACCACCAGGATCTCACCATTCGACAAGGATGTGATCACTGATGTCAAAAGAGGGGATCGTCAGGGTGATACCATCTCACCAAAACTCTTCAGCACTACCCTCGAGAATATCTGCGACAATTAGAATGGGAAGGAATGGGAGTGAAGATAGACAGTTGGCACCTATACCACTTCCGCTGTGATGGTATCATTCTAATAGCACCAAACATTAGTCAAGCAGCACAAATGCTGGCTGACTTCATCTGAGAATGTGGAAAGATAGGTCTACAACTGAATGTCAACATAACAATGTTCATGAAAAACGAATTAGTTCCAGAGGCTCCATTCAGTCTCATCAGAACAAACATCTCTGAATGCAGCAGTTATGTGTACCTGGGTCGAGAAACACCACATAATGAACGACCTAAAATCTGAGCTGCGCAGGTGGAAGAGATTGGCGTGGAAACGCCTTCAAAAGCATTGAAGAAATAGCTAAAAGGACAAAGAACCTCTAGCTCCAGGCACATCTCTATGGCTCCACCGTTCTCCCTGCATTAACAAGTGCCTCAAAGACCTAGGCCCTACGAAAGCAGGATGAGAACACTATTCGGGTCTCCCAAAGAGGAATCAAAAGAGCTATGTTTGGAATATCACGCCTCACTCAAGTGAGAGAAGGAATCTGGAGTTCGAACCTCCATGGATGATCCAGAGTCAGGGACGCTGTCTCGCTTGCCAAGGCATTGAAAATCAGATCGGCTGGACATATAATGTGATTTAGAGAAGAATAGAGCCATTACTGATCCCATAGGATGTCAAAAGATCACGTGGCTGCTCACCTACAAGATGGTCATCTTCGTCAAGATCCTGAACATGGTTTGAGGCTCTTCGTATTCCTGAAACAAGCAGATGCCATGGGCTACACTGGCACATCATAGGATGAAATGGAAATGTTACTGGCGCCCGCTCGAGCAAATCGACGAATAATGGGATATCAAGTAATCAAGTGATCAAGTGAAGAAAAGCTGAAACCATGCAACTTGCTGCAATGCGGTTGGATATGGAGAATATCATGCTAAGTGAACTTAGAAGGAGGACAAGCATAGAATGATCTCTCGCATATGCAGGTTATACATAAGCATAGTAGGGAGGTAACAAATGTCCAAAGGCAACAGAAAGCACAAACTGGTCTTGAGAAGTAGTTTACCATGGCGGGGGTGAGGAGGCAGGAAAGAGGATGGGTTGGGACAGTGGTGGAAGGAAGAAGTCACTTTGGTTGAGTTGTGTTGCTGAAATGACTGATATAAGAAATTGTATCATTAGTATAAGAAACCATGGTGTCTAATATAAATAAAATTTTAAATTAAGAAAAAAGCTATTACCTCCAGGAGTAATTCCTGAGTGTAGAGCCAGGAGTAACCCCTGAGCGCTGCTGGGTATGACCCAAAAGCCAAAAAAAAAAAAAAAAAGCTATTGTGGGACCGGAGTGATAGCCCAGCAGGTAGGGCATTTAACTTGCACGTGGCCAACCTGTGTCGGCCCGGTTCGATCCCCGGTATCCCATATGGTCCCCTGAGCACCGCCAGGAGTAATTTCTGAGTGCAGAGCCAGGAGTAACCCCTGAGTGTTGCCGGGTGTGACCCAAAAAGAAAAAAAAAAACCAATTGCAAAATGATAAAAACCCAGCCTCAGACCTATTATACCTGATTTGTCTTCTGCCTGAAACACTCTCTTCAGATCTTTGCAGGACTCTCTCCATAAACTTACTTAACCTCCCCAACTTCCCTTTTCTTTCTGTGCAACATTTTTTTCTGAAAACACCTATTAACATATAATTTGCTAGTTGAATTTTTATTATCTGTTGCTTTAGTCTCCCAGAGGCAAAATAAGAATGGACAAAGAAATCTGAGTAACTTGTCACAAAAGGAACGCATTTTCGAAGTCCTAGAAGCTACATTGAAGCCTGAAATCAAGGTGTGGAGTTTGCGCGTTCAAAATTAATTATGTCAGCAGGGTCACACTATCACTAAACATTCTGGAGGAGGTTTCTTCCGTAATTCTTTGAAGCTTATATTAGTTGCTAGCAGGTAATTCTTGGTATTCTTTGACTTGTAGACACATCACTCCAACCTCTCTGTCAACATATGCTGTTATATGCTCTCACGTTGGTAATAATGTCCCAATTACCTCTTAAAAGCATACCAGTCATTGACTTTGGGTGGACAAACTCATCTTGATTTCATCAACTGTCTTCCCGTTCATCATCAATTGGCTCGAGCGGGCACCAGTAACATCTCCATATGTCCTGTCTCATGCTAGTAGAGCCCAAGGGCACCTGCTTGCTCCAGGAACATAAAGAGCCTCAAACCATTCCATCAGGTCATGGGAATGAGGTCTAAAATTGTTATTGGTATTTGGCATATCAAATAAGACACGGGTAGATTGCCAGGCTCTTCCATGAGGGTAGCAAACTCTTGTAGTCATCTCTAAACCCAGCATCTGTTGATGAACCGTGGGAGCCGGGCTGTGATAGGCTGGTCTGCTGGGTGGAGTTCTGACGAGAGGGAAGTCGGTATGTGGAAAATGGAGGCCCTCATGGAATGGGGGGTCGTCCTGGCTTGTTCAAGGCTCTGCTGGGGTGGTCGGCCAGGGCTAGAACCCGCCATCCCTCCCGGGCGCCTCATGAGCAGCTGGGCACAGGGAGAGCCAGTAGCAGCTCTGCCCCCATGTCTGTGAGTCTCATCCGCTCACACCAAAATGAAATCCAGATAGACTGAAGATTTAAATATAGAAGTGCAGAATCTTTTTTTCTTTTTCTGTTTCTTGTTTCAGGTGGGCATTCAAAGCTTTTAACAACTTGTCTGCCCTCAGGTTAGCGCGAAGGCCCAGACTCTTGGCCAGATTCTGCAGGTCACTGTACTTGAAGGAGTCCAGTTCCTCTGGTAAGGGAACAGCCATAGTGTCCTGCAAAGCAGTCGACCATGGAAAGAACAGACACGCCAGCTGCGAAAGCGCCGCAGTTCAAAACTCTACCGCCACTGTAAGCCATCAACTAAGACCATATTTTTAGATAAAATCACATTCTTAGGTACTGGGAGTTAGGACTACAATTTTTGCTTTAGTGCGGGTGGAGTTTGGCCACAACAGACAATTTTCAGGGCTGGGCTGACAATATCCTGGCCTTGTGCTCAGGAGTTGCTCCTGGAGAGATCTGAGGGCCTGTACGCAGAGCCTCGGATTGAACTGAGGTTGGCCACTTGCAAAGTAACTTAACCCATGTCCTGTCAGACTCAGGACTATAACATATTATCTTAGGGAAATAATTTAATCCATGTGACTATCTCCTCCAATAGACTATAAGTTCTGTCAGAACAGAACTTCCTGACTCTATAGAACGCATAACACTGCTGGACACAAAAACACTGAATAATTATTTGGTAAGAGAACAAGTGAACATATCTATCTTGTAAAGTCAAACTGTCTATGAAATTTAGTCAAATTAATTTGATATAAATAAAAAATGTTAAAAATTTTTTTTAAAATGTGCCAAGATATGATTGCCCATGAATTTATATTCATAAAAGTATCCAGCTGTCAAGTAATTCATGAAAGCAATACATTTTAAGAGAAAATGTATTACCAGCCTGAGCACTTAATGTCATTCACTTGTTTCTAAGTCACTTACTTGAGGCAGAAATAACTTTCTTGGTTTTAATATCAGTAAATGTTCCCATTTCCATGCTCCCTGATCTTTTATTGTCTCAAAGAGAGTAAAACAGTGGGAAATATTGTAATAATTAGTAAGATTTTATCCATCTTACAACACATTCAGTACCTAAAGATCTAAATAACAAAATGTTTGTGTCCCAACTGAGATTTCTAGGTAAAATGAGTATTCAGACTCTGAAAAAAACACTTAATATTTCACAGTGTGAATGTAATTTTAAAATTCCAAGAAACTCTTTAATAAAGAAATAATTTAGAGCAAGAATTCACATTCTCAGTAATGGTAATGTACACAGTTCATGCTTTAAGTGAAAACCATTAGTGATAATGTTATTTGAAGTCAACTGAGTTAAGACTTGTGCAAGCTCTCTGGAGCCAATACCACCGTCATCCTCTTAAAAGAGTATATTCAGTTCACTAGCTGAGTCCTGATTCTGACAACAGGATTGCCCAGAGGATTTGTGCTCTTCCTACCTCAGCACACTTCTTTTAATGAGTGTGAGTTAAGATCATTTCTCCTGTAAAACTAAATTCAACATAAGGGAGAAAAATAATGTAGTAGGTATTTTCAAATGTCACTTTAAAAATATATATTTTTTTCAATATGGATGCTTGGTGTATTATTATGAAATGCTAAAATATCTCACTGAGGTTTCTTTTTTTCCTTTTTTAATGATGCTCTTCTGCTGGAGAAGCAGCAGCAGCGCCATCTTCTGGATAAAATGGAATGAGACCTAATTGTGATGTCAGGAAAAGTCAGTCTGCAGAGGAAAAATAGGTCATCTAAATGCACTCAGCAAAATGAAAAGCCTGGAAAATAAATCTCAGTTGTTAATCATCACAGAACAAATCATCATCAAATCAGTTTCTGACAACTGCAAGAAACTGCATAAGGGCAGCAAACCTTTCTTCCAGCAATAAGATGTCGGTAGCTCATGTTATTGTGGCATTGTTTCATGTATACAATGCACATGAAAATGACACGCAATTAGAGGGGGAAAATAGTTACACAAATTAACTTTTAAAAAGAGGACTTTGAAATCCTACTAATTTTTCTTTGCTGTGGAAAATCTGTATTTTAAAAATTTAAACACTATTCTTGCATACTATTGAAAATCCACTAGATAGATAGATAGATGATAGATAGATAGATAGATAGATAGATAGATAGATAGATAGATAGATAGATAGATAGATAGATAGATAGATAGATAGATAGATAGATAGATAGATAGATAGATAGATAGATAGATAGATGGATGAACGGACAGACGGACGGACAGACAGACAGACAGACAGACAGACAGACAGACAGACAGACAGACAGATAGATAGATAGACAGACAGACAGACAGACAGACAGACAGACAGACAGACAGACAGACAGACAGATAGATAGATAGATAGATAGATAGATAGATAGATAGATAGATAGATAGATAGATAGATAGCAGTTCACAAAATACAATGACTACAACATGCCTCACAAAGTGTCATTAAATGTAAAAATAGTTATTTCATCTAGGACAAATTCATCAGGAACTGGATTCATCCTGGGAAATTAAGTTTATGAAAAAAGTGGTCATTTCTGAGAGAGTGAAAGAGTGAGAGGGAGAGAGAGGGAGAGAGAGACATGCCAAAATGGAATACTTGAATTGGGAGAGAAAGCTTCAAGGGTGGAGCAAAAGTCTTGGAGTTGCCCCTCACAAAACTCATTGTCAGTCTGGTAGACAAAATTCCAAATTGCTCATCCAAAAGGTCAAGTCCCTAGTATGTACTCTTTCTTCCAGTTATTCAATCTAACACTAACCTAGGCATTGTAGAAAGGAATTGTACAACATATAGATCTTCAGATACACAGAGCATTGAGGTAAGTGAGATTTAATACATAATCCTTTTATACAATCATTAAAATGTTTGAATTGAGATTCTGTGGTTAATGATGACTTCTCTTGCACATAATGCAACACCACTCCCATCACCAGTGTACCCACCTCCTTCCCCAAGGACTCCAACACCTCTCTCTGTCAACAGCCTATCCCCACTCCCTGCATCTAAATTGTATGGATCAGCTCTCCAGATATGTCATCTTTGGTCCTTTGTTATTATGTACACCGGCCTTTTAAAAGCAAATTTTTCTTTTATTGGTTGTTCAGTTAGAAGTCAGAGTTCTGGAGTGTCACTGCTGGGTGGAGACTGCAGGGGGCTCATGGCAAGGAATAAGTTACCTTGAGAACTGAGCAAGTTCTCTGCAGTCCGTAAGGGAATAGGAACTTCAGTCATGCAGCTGCAAGAAGCTGTACTTTGCCCCCAAAATAGTGCACTGGGATGTGGATTTTCACCAGTCTCCTCAAATAAGAACTCAGTCTGGCTATCATCCAGATTTCAGTCCATAATACCTTGAACTGAGAACCTAGCTGTGCCCTAGTGGACCTATGAAACTGTGAGCTAAAACATGAGTGCTGTTTTAAACTTCAAAGCCTGAAGCAATTTATTACTTAGCAATAGAAAATTAATAGTTAGATAAGAACAGATATGCTAAAAATAGCTTTCAAAGCCATGTAGTTCCTGTAACCATCAAGCTTTTATGTTTGCTGAGGGGTGATAAAATTTGCCCTTTCCTCTCATAATACTTAGTCTCACTTTTAAATAAATATTTGGGGACACATTAAAAGATTAATGCCTTGTCAAGCACCAAATTATCAGCTTTCTCAGTGGACCTACATAATTAACCCACACTCAGGTACCTTCATGTCTGCCAATAACCAGGAATAAAATATCAAAATATTGAACAGCTGGTATTGCATAGGCACAGACTAAGAATTCACATGCCCCATTTATCAAAAGGCTACCAGCAGTTACCTACTGGACTGGCACTGGTTGTTCAGCACCTCTGCCAATACACATGTTCCAGGAGGGAAACAAGCAAGAACAAAAAGTATGAGCAGGGTAGAACATCCCAGGAGATAGGAAATGTGACAACTTTGCTAAACTTATTTTAATTGAGTCATCCTTTCTCAGTCTTTTGGAGGTGTAGTTCTCACTGTTCAAAGCTTCATTCTTAGGGTTGCCAGATTTAGGTGAACAAAATGACATGACTACCGAGTTAAATTCAAATTTCAGATAAACGTGGAATAATTATCATTAGTCTCACAGATGGCACAGACCAAATATATGCCAGTTTAACCCCCAGCTAATCTCCAAATATTTAATGAGTCATATCTATACAAAAAACACTTTGTATTGAAATTCACATTTAACTGCACACCCTGTACTTTGTTAGACAACTCTATCTTTGTCTTCCTTCCTACACAAGTTACTTTTGTAAAACAGATCTAGTTTGGGGACTTTCTCTCTCCCAATGTATATTATAACAACCCAAATCTTCAACATCTCCACACACAGCCATGTCAGATTTGTTGTTCAACTCCATGAGAAGTAAATTTCCCAACCTCTCTGGGGAAAGACATCAATCATGTTACTTACTTACTTTGACCAAAGGAACAATATAGGCAAGACAGGGTACCATATCTGCCATATCTCTGGTCAAGCATTCAGAAACTTAGTGTGTGCTTCTTCTTACCCACAGACACCTCCTCATGACCTGGATAATGCAGCCACCTCCACTGAGGGCCAACGCCTTACCAGTTTGTTTACAACACATCACTAGATTCTTGAGCAAAATGAATGACTATAGTTTCCTGCCAGGGCGATTTCGTGGTTGGTTGGTGCACAGCACTTCTGTGATCATAGGCAACACACACGTCCCTTCACAATTCTTGGTTAAGTCGTGAAGAGTTCAACAATTATGATGTTTGGCTTGTTTGAGAAGCCACAAGAGACAAAAAAAAAAATAAGTCAAGGCATAAATCACGTTATACCTTTGACTCCCTTGGGTGCTTCAGGAGAATCCCAGTGAAAGCACTAAAGGGAGAAGGGAACTTATGTACCTCACTCTAATGCTCCAAGAGTTATCGCCTTGTCACGCCCGTTTATTTTGAACTGTCATGCTGGGCTTTATTGAGAATTACAGTGTTGGTAGGGAGGATTTGATAAAGCTTGGGTAGCATTACTTTCCTTGAATTCTCTGATTTCTTTTTCTTTTCATTTTACTTAGTGTCTCTCTGAATCAACCATTTCTGATTTTCTTATATCCACCTACAGATTAATGTTTATCCACCAAAGGATTAATGCTAAATGACTATATTAAAGGCCAATGAACTGTAGTTCAATGCTTTCACACCGAGATATATTTGCCTGTGTTTGTGAAGATTTTAACATGCAGAACCCCCCATTTGATTTCTGTTCCAGTACATGTCATAAATGTATGGCAGTTGAGCATCTTTGTGTAGCTGAGCACATTTTTAATGTGATTGATACTGTAGCAGATA
>JAJIBD010016086.1:0-35160 GCA_021461705.1 Cryptotis parvus | reverse complement strand
TGTGGAGTCTTGACTGCAGAAATGATGCTGCCTTCATTGTCTTTCACCTCCCCCTCATCAGTTGGCTCCATCCCTAGCACAGTGTGAGCTCAATCAGGATTTGTTGTCTAAAGAAATAAATGGGGAACTGATGAATAGGCAGCCAGGCGGGTGAATGAATAGGATCCTATTGCCCTTGTCAGAACCACCTTCCAACGTATGTCCCAGTGGGCCTCTAATTGTTTGTTTTCCTGTCCCATCTAGACATTTCACACCCAGAGAAAGAGGCCAAATCTCATAATTCTCTGTGTCACCAACTCTGCCTCTCCCCAAGCCTAGCCCTGTTCCAGGCACAGAGAAGGAACCGAAAATTTAAAAAAGCATTGGCAGGAGGTGGAAACGCTTGCATTCAAACATATTCTTGTGGTGCTGACAAGTTGTGGGGCAGGGGCTGGCAGAGCTCTGGGGACTCATGACTCTGTGTGCATGTTGGAACCCAGGATGTTATCAAACAGAAAAATAAAGCTGCACATTCAGTGTAGGTACATGTTTAGACTGCCCTCATTTGTGCACTTCGAATCCTGAGCACTACTGACCCCAATGAGACTTTATTAGATTTGCCACAAAGCCCCCAGAGTCCAGAACTTTTCTGTCTTGACAGCAATTCCCCCATAAGGAACTAGACATCTATAACACTGGGGTGAAGAGATGTTATTTACAGTTGGAAAGAGTGAGTCAGGTCTTGTCTTGAAAAGGCAAGAAGACCAGGCACAATAATAAAGCTGTAAGGGAGACCAGGTCAGGGTGTATCCTGAAGTGATTGTGTGAAGCTTTGTAGGTGACATGCCCCGTTCACATTATTTATTTCATTTGCAACCCAGGGAAAACCTGAGATTTCAACAGCTTAGGTACCATCCTCATCCTCATTCTATTTTCATTTCCTTCTCTTTAATGTTGCAGCTGAGAAAACTGGAACTCAAAGTAGGGGTCATTACTAAAATCTGTTCCCAAATAGAAGGGTCTGCTCTGCCTCCCCAACTCTCTGAACGCATTAGCAAGAACTATTTCTGGGTCTGCGTATTGATGATTTTCTCCTCTAAATTTAATACATATGTTCTTGTCTGGGGAAAGGAAAACATATTCTTGTTATGAGAGTGTGTTCTACATTTTCAGCGCAGGCAGCCTACTATGAGACAGTGCAACAATGATAGTGAAAATTTAAGTCTTTGCAACAGACATGTTGACTTTGTGTTTGGGGAAAGTATTTGTCAGAAGTTCCAAGAATTATCTTGGAAAATAAAGTTGCTGGAGCATTGAATAGAATACGTTCTTTTGTTTGTTTGGTTGGTTAGCTGGTTTTTTGACTGTTAAGAGTAATCAGCTGGGTTCTGTAATCCGCTAATTGTTAGACCAGAGTCTCCCATGTTTGTTCTGCAAATTCTCATTCTATGGAATAACAATAATTGTTAAGTGGGGGGAAAAGCCACAAAGATTAAAAACCAAGAATTGAATGGTCAAGAAACTTGTGAATAAGCAGGATTAAGTTGATTATATAGATGTTGCAGAGCCTCTAATTTGCATCACGGATCTCCAAGACAGGGAGAAATTGCATTCCCCACACTTATTTGGACACAGAACCTTTCATTCTGTAGCACTTGTTAGTATCTATGGGTTGGTCTCCTTTGCAGCCCTTAGAATTTCAGCCGCATTGATTATATAATTCTCCATATTCGGGTTACTCATTAAGTTTGCAAACTCAAAAAGGGATGAACTATGATTTCTTGCTTTCCATTCTATCTCTGTCTAGCAGAAGCCTGTTTGACCATCAAAATTATTTTTTGGCATTCTTTGCATACAGGTGGCATGGTTTCGATCCCTGAGTATAACCAGGAATGAATCCCATATATTGAACAAGGGATAGACCCTGTGGTCTGCTGAGTGTGGCCAAAAAAAAAAAAGCAAAACAAAATTTTTAGAATAAAAGCAATTTATGAAACTGTGTTCAGCCACATGATCTATGGTTCCTTGTCTGACTACAGAATGATTACTCCTATTCTGCATTTAGGGGCCACTACTGCCAGTAGTCATGGAACTATATGTGGTTCTGGGGATCAAATTTGAATGACCACATACGTGACAAGCAACTTGAATGCTGGTCTCTATTTCCGCCCCTGCAACCTATATTTCAAATCTTCACGATGTGTGCTCATTCAACATACTCGACCTTTTCTTCTTTCTTCTCAGTATGAGAATATTATTACTCTTAGATCAGCAGTACGTAATGTTTAAATTGTTCCTATAAAATTGAAATATCACACATTCACTTTAGGTGTACAACACAGTGATTTAATTCTGTGTACTTTCTGAAACAGTTACCACTGAAACTTTAGTTAATATTGATGACCATGTATGGTCACACTTTTGTTATTAAGTTGAAAGCCTTTAAAATCTACTCTATAATAGGTGGTTGTACTTCCAAAACCTGAGTATAAAAGAAATCAGTTGCAGTTCCATGAAAGGTAGTATCCAGAATCATTTTGGTGACTTAGGATGATGACCCAACCCCTACTTATAACTTGAGGGCCTTTTCAGCCAGCCTCACATATTAGAGATTGCACTACTCCTAAGACTAAGACTATTTATATGAAGAAGTTATTCTATAAATATTATCTGAAAATAACGTAAGTACTGTGGTGACTTTAATGCTCATTTAAAATTTGCGAATGATTCCAGCATCTTTTTTAAGATAAGGGCAACAGGTGCCATGTTTCATTCTCACTGCCTCCAATGTGACTGTGTTCATATTCAGTCCTTTCTAGTAGCCATTGTGTTAGAACTTAGCTTTGCCAGCAAGAAGTCTGGAACATACAGCCCCTGTGGCAGAACTGATTTTAAAGACAGTATTTTCACTGCCAAGGGAGTAAATGAAAGAGACCAGATACCCTCCTTAGCAGAATTGAGGGAAGTAGAATAATCAAATGCCAATTCTGGTGAGAATGAAGTCGTGACAGACAGAGCTTGGGCTATTTGGGGAGTCCATGTCAATCACCTTCATGGGTGATGTCATGCTCCAGACAGCTGTCCCACACCCAAGCCCCATGCCATACAGCACTGTGTAGCTGGTGCTATCTTACTCTGGTGTTTGCGTGATTGCTTTCTTTGATTATGGAGCCCCAGGAGCAAAGGACCATGTGCCAGATGTGTAGAGTAAGTCTTCTCTTTGCTTGAATTCTGATTGATTTGGAAGCTGTCACACTGGGAAGAATGGCTCAGGGATGTACTTTATTTGTGAGATTCTAAGTGCCAAGGCAAGCAGGCAATTTACACAGGCAGTTAGTGTGGTGTTTGGTAATGTTCCAGTAAGAGTTTTTGATAACAGGTTAAAGAAGAACTTAATCATAAACGTGTTGCATGCAAGACGAATATTGTCAAGTCTATCACTGCAAGTAATAGAATACACTGTGTGATAATGTCAAAGAGGCTTTTGAGCCGGAAGTAGAGCCCCTCTGGATGGATGAGCAAAGAAGTCCAGAGTGGTGGGGGATGATGACTCAGTGTCCCACAGCAAATCAGTGACGAGATGAGTCACTCTCTCTCTCCCTCTCTGCACCTTTCACGGTGGTATTACTGCTTCTTGAAAGTAAAACAAAAATTGGCCATTTGCAGGTACTTACTGCTTTGTATTTAAAAAAGAGAAAAGCCCACATAGCTAGCTAGATTGATTTACTTTCCATTTTTATTCCTACAGAGTAAATTGTCAGGGAAGAGATTTCTCTAAGAATAGCTAGATTGTTGATTTTTTGTATGTGTTTATTTTGTTCTAGGTGAATCTGCCCAGTGATCCAAGCTGTGTGGAAGAAATCTTACGGGTGAGTTGAAACCTTTATTTCTGTGCCTTTGGATAATGAAGCAATCTGCTTAAGCTTTTTTTAAGTAGTTACTGCTGTGTTTCTGTCTGTGTCTTCAGGGGGATCCTCACTTTCTATGTCACGACCCTTCTGTGTTGATTTCCTCACTTCTTACCTGTTGTTTCTCCTCCTGTATTTATGCAGATTCTCTCATTCATTTCTGCCTCATTCTTACATTCCTCTCTATCTTTCTCTTGATGTCTGGATGGATACGTTCATTCCACTTTAGAAAACTTTTTCAAGAATCCACTGTAAAACATATTTTTTGTCTCTGCTTTCTGGTTTCTTAAGTCAGCTTTACTGTTTCCTCCTGTGACTTTATGGATGGCACATGATTATAGAGATTGTGTGCTATAAAAAGTAGATGAAATGTAGGAGGGAGGGAAGGAGGGGAGACCAGAGAATGGTAGAAAGTTATGGTAAATGTTCCTAATGGGTGTGAATTCATGATTGCGGATAACATGGAGATAGCACAAAAACGTGCAATAAATAGCTCCCACTGCTCTCAAAATAAGTGATTAGATCAAGGTGTAAAAGAAAGTCAAGCTAGAAAACTGCTTCTCCTTTCTCTGGTTTTTGGTATCATAAGACAGTCATATACCACATAGTATTAATTTGGACAGTGATGGGTGCATATATAACAGCAGTCTCCAAGTTCCCGTTGCCTAGTGGAGTGATAGTTCAGTTTAATATAGAAGCAGTAAGAAGTCCTGGAGGACCTAGGTCCTCTTCTAAGATTCCCTCATCAATGGCTATGATGGTGATGACATTTCAATATAGTGTACAGAGAACAGCAGACGGCTCTGTGACATGTGCACAATGGTTTGTCTAATGATGTGTTTCTCCAAATATGTCTGGGTGTGGAGTGATGCATGAGTGTGGATGAAGAATGTGCATCAAGGGAGTGAGTTCAAGTCCCCAATTTTCCTTTGTGGTCACATATGTGGCTTGGCCAGATGACTTTGTCCTTTTGTATCTCCCTCCCTGCCTGTAAATGAGGATGACAGGACCCGTTCTCATTCCTGTCTACTCAGCCAGGCAACACCTAAGCTTGTTACTGTGATAAGCGTCAATCAGTGCCGCCAGAAGAAAGCCACGCAGACTCTTCCTCAGGGAAAGCAAACCTTGTGCCAGTGAAAATGCTGCCCCCTTTCCCTTTACTTACCAGTCAACTCCCTTCTGCTGACCCCCAAAGGTCTGTGCAGTGCCCTCTCAGCAGTCCAGTGCTAGTGGGTCCCCCTATGAAAGGGCCACCCTGGCACCATGCAGACCAGAAAGCTGTTTACTCCTAGGCTGCTGGGTGCCTGATTTCACCTGTGCTGGATATTCATGCACCTGTTTCAGTCCAAGAACATGGCTATGAAATATTAATTGAAGAGAGGAGTCAGATGATTTTGAACACAGATGGGACTATCTGAATTAAAGGTGCTTGGCGGGCTTTTTGTAAGATAGGAACTTAGCAACCCTGCTCTTGGATTTCAAGGGTTGAGGTAGAGAGTGTGGGGTCTGGAGCACTTGTTTTGATATCCACAGATGTGATGCAACCTGGGAACCCAACTGCATGTCCCTTCCCCTTGGGAGGAGAGAGGTCAAGCATACCAGATTCTGCCCAAAGAGTAGCTGCCTTCCTAGAGAAACCTCTTGCTTCACTTTGGTGCTGCTCTTATTTTACCAAATAACCTCAGTGAGTTTCTCTACATTCCTCCCAAAGAAGTTCATTTAAAATGGTCATTTGAAACTGTCAAAATTAGAATGTTTGACTTGATTGCAGCCTGGCACTGGTTCTGAGGTGGTTCTCTCACAGTGACTAGGTGAGGGCTAGTGTGGTGAACACCTGTCAGAACTCAGCGACCCAGTCTGCAGAATAGACCAATTAGAGAAACAACAGAGTGCCACTTCAGTGTGAAAAGTAACAGAAGATTGCTTTAATCAGCTCATAAAAGATAACAGGCTTTGAGAAAATAATATAAGTCCTTAGGAAATGTCTTTTTACTTTTTTGAAGGGCTGCAGTTTGTACAGAGCCACACAACAACATTACTCATGATTGGGGTTTCTCTTGCTGAAGAATAACAAGTTATATTAACTATATTATTACTGAAACCCAGGCATGAACAGCTTTGTAATGGTCTATTGCATGATGATTCATTAAAAGACAATAAAGAATAAAAGAAAACTTCCTCAAATTTGCATTCTGAGATTTAAGATTCTTTACACATTTTTCATAGATTCCATTGGTGTGCACGATGTGCTGCTTGCTGGCCTTCCTTGTTATCTTTGGGTCCTTGTTTCCTTTCTCACCACAAGCCCACCTGCCTCTATCTCCAGGAAGGGGGAAAATCTTTTCTCTTTCCCTCTGTCTCCCTCTACTGCCCTCGTTGCTTTTCAAGCTCAGCAGTCAAGAGAGAGGGCAGCTTCTCTCTTGCACACAAGGGGAGACATTTGAGGAAGGGGATCTAGCTCAAGGGCAAAAGAGTAGGATAGCCTCCAGTTGAGCAAAATATTCCCTAGCTGTGTGGGGTGTTAGTCCTCTACTCTCTAAATCAGGATTTAATTGTTCACTGCTACCCACCCTCCTCCTGCCTGCAGTGAAAGTCTCTTCAAATCACAGACTGTTGTCCTAGGTACAGTGAAAATCCGAGTCTGTTAGACTCCCACCCTAACTTTCCCACCTCCAATCCCTCCATTCCCTCCCATGTCCCAGCAGGGAAATACATCTCCACATTCCC
This sequence comes from Cryptotis parvus, assembly GCA_021461705.1. Classification (NCBI taxonomy): domain Eukaryota; kingdom Metazoa; phylum Chordata; class Mammalia; order Eulipotyphla; family Soricidae; genus Cryptotis; species Cryptotis parvus. The sequence continues at coordinate 28,546 of JAJIBD010016086.1, read as the reverse complement.
CATCCAGATAGACTGCTTTTCTCAAGAATGTGCATTTCTGTTGTTAGTTCTTTTGTCCCCAGGTAATGGAGAAACATTTGCCTGATGATATTATTTGACCCCCTATTCTCAAAACACTGTTCAAATTTGGTTGGTTTCTTTTGAAAATTCTCCCCATTTCTCTGAAAAGGGACTCCCAGCAGGATATCAGACCAGTTCTTCCCCTTTCCTTTCTTTGCACTCCCGGTTTCCAGAATATACCATAGTCCACCTTGTCTCATCTTCCTGGTTCTCATAATATAGCATGACTGACTGGTTTGATTTTTCCAGGGCTTTATTCCTTGCTCTCTTCTCTTTACAGCGTGCATGGACTTTAAGGCAAGCTGACTGAGCCCAATATACTAGCTTAATTTTCCTGCCTAGAATGCCCTAACCTATTTTAATCTTATGAAGCATGTAGTTCCTGGTTATTTCAGAAACACGTCCAAAATCTTATAACTGACCTGCAATCAAGGAGGAGAACTGTATAGGACAGAGGAAGAGGCAAACCCTGGTGTTTATCTCACATTGTGCCTATCCTAAAACTGGTGCACATTTCTCATTGTAGCCTTATCCTAAGATCCTACAATGGAAGCCTCTTCACATTTTAACTGCCATCTCACTTTAAGAAGTCCTGTAACCAACATAATCAGAGCAGATTATTGAAAATGAATTATTGTCTTTTCTCTGGCCATTTTGTAAAAGTTTTCCAATCTTATTTCAAATAACAAAATAATAGCACTAATGGAATACTGCTATTAATAAAGAAAGAGTAATAATAATTTGCTATTGACCACGGATGATAGTCAAGCAGATTTTGTCAGATAACCTTCATAATAACCCCTTGAAGAATAGATTGTTCATCAGGTTTTACAGAGCAGGAAAGGGTTAAGTAATTTCCCAGGTCTCTAACAGCCTTCATGTAGCTCAGTCCTCTAGTCCTGTTAGCTTACTCCAAGCCATCCTTATTTCACAAGCTCCTGTTTTCTTTATGATTCACATTTTAATGGCATCAACATACACTTCATTTCAGTTTCTGTCGCTTCCTTAATTTGCATGAATTCAATTATGCCCAAATAATTTCAAGTAGTTGTTCAAACCAGAATTCACCAGCCTCCAACACCTTTCTGCCAAACTGCCCTTCTCCCACAACACAAGCAGCATAAATTCTGATGTCATTGTGACTTGTCAAATATATTACTGCTTATTATAAATTTTCCAAATCAGAAACTTAAAGGCAGCAATCTGAGCAGTACAGCCCAGCCTGCGCACTTGCTTCCGTCAGCAGTCAGCATGTCATTTTCTCTTTAGAGTCAAGCTACCCTCTAGGACAGAGATGGAAAATAATAACTCTGGCCCCAGTGATGGCGTTTTGCAGTTACAATTCATCTATCATATAAGGGATTCCTAAGCTGCTCGTATGTAATAATATGGGCAGCAGCAGCAGCTTCTTTTCTGAGCTCCATGGGGGTTTTATGGGTCCTAGAGTAATCATTTCTGGATGAGTTAAGCCAAGGAGAGCAGCATGCACTAAATGCTACTAGCAAAGGATGTATGTTCAATGATTATTCGTTCTGCAGCAGTATGATTTATTTGTTCATAGCAAGAGTTTACTTAAACAATAGCAACAAACTCTCAATTAAGTCCTTTCTGTGATAAAAAATGCAGATATAGCGATTCGCTTAGCTTTGGCGCAGAACAGATTGTGTTTCCTAGAAAAGTACCTTCAGTAGTTGATAATTTCATAGACAAACATCTGTAAAGGTAATTCACTGTTTATGAGGGGTGTTGAATTTGCTAGCTAGGATGTAGAAAATTTGATTTGATAAACTGTGTCATCTTAACAGATCTCTGCCTGCCATATGGACAGGTTGGTAAATACTGACATGGGCACCTCTTTTTGATGACATCATGATCTGTGTTTACTGCTTTCAAAATTCTGACAGCTCAGCTTATTAGAGAACTATGTAAGCTTTACAGTCTTAGCATGGGAAGACCTACCAAACAATTACAGCATAACCATGTATACTATTTGCTATTTTCTACTTTTAAAGGGAACATAAATGAAAAATCGATCTGGGGGGAGGCGAGAGAGAGAGAGAGAGAGAGAGAGAGAGAGAGGAGAGACAGATCAGGGAATAAAATTGGCCATACAATTATGTTTGAAAGGAAATTTGATTATATTATCATAACTATGCAGCATAATCAAGCACCTTTCAGTAGGCACTCTTTGATAAATTTAACCAATAATTAGGCAATTGATTTTATAGCTTGTCAAATTAATGTATAAATAATGTTCAAATTGGAATCATGTTAAAAGATTTTCTTTATAGCTCTCTTAAATACGAAATCTTCTGGAATGTTTCAAAGATGATCTATTTTATACTGGCATGGACTTCTAAAATTATAGCTTCTTGAAATAGTAATGTACATTCCATCCAAGAAAGACAACAATCACAAAAATATAATTGAAACTATAATTAGTGGTGACGTTCATGGAATCAAATAAATGCACTAATGAATGTGCCCTGTGCTTTTCTGATGACTAGTTCTTACCTAATGACATTGGGAAATATGTAAATTTATCAGCAGGTGAGAATGCCCTTGACTGGGTAAATTATGTGAAGAAATTACCTTTTCTGAAGCTAATACAAAGCACTAATGGACTTAATACCTTGCATGCATATGTGAGGTGAGCTATTCATGGAACCAAATTAGCCCATAAGAGATATTAGCCATTATTTGCTTCCCAGTAATTGTTTCCTCTTTTCTCAAACACAAACCAACCCCAAAGAAAGATGCTAAATTTAATTATAGCAATGATTATGTGAACAATGTAGGTAAGCCATCCAGTGTGCTTCCAAATGCACTGTGAGCCTGTGAAGCAGTTTAAATATTTTCATGTGGAATCTGGGCATTTGCAGCTAGTGTATGATGGGAATTTTAAATGATTCTACAGACGTCATTGAGGAAAATGAATAACATGAGTAACGAGGTGACTGGCCAAGTGAATCACGGAAACCTGTCAGACTGAGGACATGGCAGGGAAGAGACAATGTCAAATACCAGTAACTTAGCAACTCCACATTTAGTAGTCCAGAGAGTGAACGAGAGTAGCCCCTTTCAAATTGCTGAGGAAATATGGGGTATCTATATATCTTAGGTCTGCTGGGAAAATAAGTCTGTTTTCTGTCAACTGGTTCCTTTTTGTGAACATAGTGATTTATTAGTTTCTATTGAATTGAGTGAAAGCAGGTGAGAATGTAAGCCACATGTAGAATTTACACCTGCTTTCTGGGTGTTGAGGGGTGTCATGAAAATATGTATTGTTTTGCCAAAATTCAGTCTAAGCTTATTTAAAAAAATAACACTTTCCAACTGTTGTTTGAGAACCTACTATTTTTTGTTCTGGCTGCCTGAGGTTGGGGGTGGGATGGGTGGAGCAGTAATAGCTTGAGGGTTATACCATTGTATTTGCAACCACTTGAAGGAAAAACTAGTGTTTCTGGAAAACTTATCTAGAAAGTAGCCTCACAGTATCAACTGGATATACATATTCCAGTTTTGAGAGGAAAGAATAAAGACAAACTTGCCTCATCTTTTTTAACTTAAAAAATCAAAAGTTGCACAGAGAATGAATAGAAAAATAAATGCAAATTTTATTTACAATTTTTAATTTTACTTTTATTTTTTATTATTTATTTGCAATTCAATATTTTTATCTATCAAACGCAGAAGGCTCAAAGGATGGTTCCTACGGTCATTGACTTGGGCATTACTGTAAAAGTATCGGTTCTATAAGTGTCATGAAAAGCAAAAATAATTTGGAGTCATGGAAATGGGGGCAGAAGTTTTTGATGGGAGCTTCCTTGGATTAAGTCTGGGGTATACATACATATATTCAGAAAGGGAAAAGGTGGGAGTAGATAACATATGGCAAAATAACAACTAATAAATATTAAGGAGAAACTCTTGTTCCTGGAACAAGGTGGAAGAATGAGATGATAGTTTGTGAGCATCCTGCAGGGTTGATACCCGAAGAGAAGAAGCCAGGGAGATAGTACATCAGGTAAAGTGCTTGCCTTACCTAGGTTTGATCAACAGCATCCCAGATGCCCTCCTCTATCCCCTCCCTCATCCCCCAGTGATTTCTCAGTACAGAGCCAGGCTGAATACATTTGGATGTGATCCAAAATAAAGAAATACATGAAAGCGTGAAAACCAAAACACACGCTCATACATCCTGGTGTATGGAAGAGGATTTCTACTAGTTTTTATAGCTCGGTCTCACTGCTATAAAAGTGTCTTGACAACATCTGGTCCAGGAAGAAGTCTTGTCATTAAAATATTAGTAATAATAAGATAACATGCAAAAGTGTAGCCAAGAAAATGTTGCTAGGAAACAAATTAAAAACTGTGTCAATCACAATTATATGAATTGTTTATAAATTAAGCAATATTATATACTAAAATAAGAATCAAAGTAGTGATACAAGAGCTGAAATACGCTATTTAAAGGCAGATAAATCAAGAGCTTTAAATTAATGATTCTTAAAGTATTATAATTCTCCCATTTAAAATCTGTTTTTTCCTAAAAAAGAAACAGTAAATAGATCATTTGTACATTTGTGTCACCAACAAGGGAAAAAGCAAATATACACAAAAAGAAAAGTAATAAATAGAATTAATTACTCAAACACAGAAAAATTAAAATTATTATTGGTCATGAGTTACTCAATTCTGTGAAAATAAATATAAGTATCTAGATAAGTTTGCACAGTTTTTTCTTGTGAAACAGAACTGAGAGAAAATCTAAACAGACTTACACCAGTAATGAAATGAAAATTGACCTATGAAAATGATCATCAGGTCCAGGGGTCTTTAGGTGGGTAAATTCAGCCAAATAATTAAATAATAACATAGCTCAATTATTGCAGACACAGAAGAAGAAAAATTGCAAAGCACATATTAGAAAAGTCAATTTAACACATAAGATTGATACCCTAGACTAACAAAACAATATAAAAATAAAATTTTGGTGTAATATCTCTTATAAATATTAATGCAAATTTCTAGTGATATACTAACAGAATTAGAACTTTGGCGATTATATATATGTATGCCATGATAAAGTGAGTTTCATTACAAAAAATATAAAACTATATCTCAACATTGGAAAGTTAAAGTTAAAAAATAAAAATATAAAAAATAAAAAAATATTATAAAGTTAATTTATATAATATCTTTTATAAATAAGAAGCACTCTGGGATCATCTTTATAGATTCAAAAGACACTTGAAAAAACGCAATATTCGTTCCTGATAAAATTTTCAAAAACATGGAAGCAACCTTTAATGTGGTCAAATATATCTATTCCCAACCTTAAAGCTAGTGTTACATTTCACAGGAACATTTTGGAACCATTCCTAATATAGTCAAGAGTAAAATGGGGCCAGAGCTATAGCACAGTGGGTAGTGTGTTTGGCTTGCACACACACAGCCGACCGGATTTGATCCCCAGCCTCCTATATGGTCCCCTGAGCACCGCCAGAAATAATTCCTGAGTGCAGAGCCAGGAATAACTCCTGAACATTGCTGGGTGGGGAGCCTCCCCAAAAAAAGAGTAAAAGACTAGATATTTTTAAGCACAGCTATTATGTAATAGTGTTATGAATGTTTCCAAGGTTACTAAAGTTGAAAATTAAAAGATATTCCAGTGGTCAAGAGTGTAGGAAATCTGGGTCTGAGAGAGTGTACATCAGTTAGGGTACAGAACTATGAGTAAGCCCTGAGCACTGCAGGGTGTACCCACCCCAAATGGATAAAATTAGTTATTCGTAGATTTTCTAAATATATGGTTTTCCTAAAACCCCAGGAAATGAACTAAAACATTACAAACAATACAGAAAGTTTCTCTATGTAAAGCAACCAACTATCAAATCCAATGGCAAAGAATCTAGTTTTATTAATACATTTTTAAGAATAATATTCCAGTGCTTTGTGAAACACTAAGTCACTGTGAAGAATCAATAAATACAAAAGCATTCTTGGCTAGGAAGATGATATCACAAACATTTCAAGAGGAATTAAAGGTTTCTAGTTTTTTTGTTCTTCCTATGGTTTTATTTTAATTTTAGTTAAATATCACTATTTACAAAGTTGTTAACAGTAGAATTTTAGGCATACAATATTCCTAACTAATTCCACCAGCAGAATTCACATCCCTCCATCAGTGACCCCAGATTCATTCCCAAATCCCCACTTCCATCAACCTTCTCCTTGGCAGACACATTTTTAAGTGTAATTATTGTAGCTTGGGCTTTATGCTTAGAGTAGTGTTGAGTCTGGTGGTTTAGCTATATGTGAATAACTTGTCTCTATACTCCAAGAGTAAGACCAGCAACCTAAGATCCTGACTCTTGTCCCTGCATTATATGATCTCATTTCTTGCTCTCTATTTCTCTCCTTTCTTGGCATTGTTTCTTTAGAGCCAATATTTGCCCACCTCTGATGTCATCCAGTCCCTGGGCATGTTGTTTTACATACCACAGACTAGTGAGAATATCTGAATTTTGTTCTTGTCCTTCTGACTCAATTCACTTAACATGAGGTACTCATTTCCATCCAAGTTGCAGCAAATTGATGATTTCTCATTCATTTTGGCTGCATAGTATTCCACTGTGTATATGTCACAACATCATTATCTAATCTTTTGTTGTTGAACACCTGGGTAGCTTCCATGTCCTGGCTAAGTGTTGCAACTATTATATACACACATACACACATATTTCCTAATGAATTGTTTTGTGTGTTGGTGGGTAGATATCAAGAAGTACAATCACTGGGTCATAAGGAAGTCAGCTTTTCTGAGAAATCTCCATTTGTTTTACACAGGGGGCTGAGCCAGACAGCATTCCCACCATCAATGCATTAAAGTTCTGTCCTTTTATATTTTTTTTATTTTTTAAATTAACATTTTATTATACCACCGTTAGATATACAATTACAAAGTTGTTCATGTTTGGGGGTCTCAGTCACACAGTGTTCCAGCACCCATCCCTCCACCAGTGCCCACTTCCCACCACCAATGTCCCCGATTCCCCCATCCCATAGCCTGTCTCCATGGCAGGTTCCTTATCTCTTTCTTTCTCCCTCCCACTCTCTCTTTCTCTCTTCCTTCTCTTAAATATTGTGGCTTGTAATACATACACATAGAGGTTATCATCACGATCACGATCACGATCTTCCCGTTGATCATCTATTTGCTAGAGCGGGCACCAGTAATATCTCCATATGTCCTGTCTCATGCCAGTAGAGCCAGGGGCATTGGCTTACAGGAACATAAAGAGCCTCAAACCATTATATTAGGTCATGGGAATGACCTAATATAATTGTTACTGGAATTTGGCATATCATATAAAACACGAGAAGCTTGCCAGGCTTGTCGGAGCAGTAGGCAAACTCTTTTAAACACCTCCAAATAAAGCATTTATTGATGAACCGCGTGGCCACTTGCGGCCACGCAAGCGGCTGTGATGGGCTGGTCTGCTGGGTGGAGTTCTGACGAGAGGGAAGTCCAAAAGTGGAAAATGGCGGTGCCCGTGGAGTGAGGAGGGGTGGTCTGGCTTGTTGTGAGGCTCTGCCGAGGTGGTGGGCCAGGGCTAGAACCCGCCATGCCTCCCGAGTGCCTCATGAATGGCTGTGCACAGGGAGAGCAAGGAACAGCTCTGCCCCATGTGTGAGAGTCTCTGGACCAGCATACCTGGGCCGGATTGAGGAAAAAGCTGCTTCAGGGTGGGTGTCGGTGATCCGGGCTGTGATGGGCTGGTCTGCTGGGTGGAGTTCTAACGAGAGGGAAGTCCAGAAGTGGAAAATGGTGGCGCCCGTGGAGTGAGGGAGGGGTGGTCTGGCTTGTTGTGAGTCTCTGCCGAGGTGGTGGGCCAGGGCTATAACCCGCCATGCCTCCCGACTGCCTCATGAACAGCTGTGCACAGGGAGAGCAAGGAACAGCTCTGCCCCATGTGTGAGAGTCTCTGGACCAGCATACCTGGGCCGGATTGAGGAAAAAAGCTGCTTCAGGGTGGGTGTCGGTGATCTGGGCTGTGATGGGCTGGTCTGCTGGGTGGAGTTCTAACGAGAGGGAAGTCCAGAAGTGGAAAATGGCGGTGCCCGTGGAGTGAGGAGGGGTGGTCTGGCTTGTTGTGAGGCTCTGCCGAGGTGGTGGGCCAGGGCTAGAACCCGCCATGCCTCCCGAGTGCCTCATGAATGGCTGTGCACAGGGAGAGCAAGGAACAGCTCTGCCCCCATGTGTGAGAGTCTCTGGACCAGCAATACCTGAGCCGGATTGAGAAAAAAGCTGCTTCAGGGTGGGTGTCGGTGATCCGGGCTGTGATGGGCTGGTCTGCTGGGTGGAGTTCTAACGAGAGGGAAGTCCAGAAGTGGAAAATGGCGGCACCCGTGGAGTGAGGAGGGGTGGTCTGGCTTGTTGTGAGGCTCTGCAGAGGGTAGTGGGCCAGGGCTAGGAACCCGCCATGCCTCCCGACTGCCTCATGAACAGCTGTGCACAGGGAGAGCAAGGAACAGCTCTGCCCCATGTGTGAGAGTCTCTGGACCAGCATACCTGAGCCGGATTGAGGAAAAAGCTGCTTCAGGGTGGGTGTCGGTGATCCGGGCTGTGATGGGCTGGTCTGCTGGGTGGAGTTCTAAGGAGAGGGAAGTCCAGAAGTGGAAAATGGCGGTGCCCGTGGAGTGAGGAGGGGTGGTCTGGCTTGTGTTATCATGGAGGTTATCATGTGTATCTTTTTCCCCTATATTTAATGCTCAGTTCTAGTTTGGTATTAGCCTTTTTGACAATTATTAGCACATTGTAACGTTATCTGTCTTACCTAACCTCTGATTCCCACACGTTTGTGGTAATTTCCACCTTTGACAAGATCTCGTGATCCACGTTTCACCTGACCTTGGATTTTTGCACACACACACACACACACACACCATATATGCCATGCAAATAAATGCAGTCATTCTGTATCTAACTTTTTCCTTCTGACTAATTTCACTCAACATGATTCTCTCCATGTCCATCCATTTATAGGCAAATTTCATAACTTCATTTTCCCTAACAACTGCACAGTATTTCATTGTGTAGATGTACCAAAATTCTCTTTATCCAGTCATCAGTTCTCGGGCATCCTGGTTGTTTCCAGATTCTGGATAATGTGAACAGTGCTGCTATGAACATAAAAATGGGGATGGTGTTTCCACTGTGTGTTTTTGGATTCCCAGGGTATACCCCAGGAGTGGTATGGCTGGGTGAAATGGGAGCTAAATTTCTAGTCTTTGGAGGAATATCCATGTTGTTTTCCAGAAAGGCTATACCAGTCGACATTCCCACCAACAATGGATAAGAGTCCCCTTTTCCCCACATCCACGCCAGCATTTGTTGTTCTTTTGGATATGTCTCTGTGTTGTGCTTCCAGCATTTGTAGTTCTTACCCTTTTGAATATGTCTCTGTGGTGCGAGATGATCAGAACAGTAAAAGTTTCTGTTTTAATAGAAATATAATAGTAAAATAATTGTGATTTCGTTTTCCTTTAACTTATTTAATTTTATTTTATTTTATTTCTTTTTTGGGTCACACCGGCGATGCTCAGGGGTTACTCCTGGCTCTGCACTCAGGAATTACTCCTGGCGGTGCTCGGGGACCATATGGGATGCCAGGGATCAAACCCGGGCCAGCACAGGCCGGCCAGCTGCAAGGCAAACGCCTACCCGCTGGGCTATAGCTCCGGCCCTAACTTATTTTTTAAATCCCCACCTTTTAACTGATGTGTCATTAATGTGTGACATTATAGCATCTCAGTTTAGCATCGTTTAACATATACTTTAGCACCTCCATATATGAATAGGTCCTATCAATGTTCCTGGTGATATTAAAGGCATGAAGTTTATGGAGGGATATATTTGTAAATTAAGCAATTTTTTTCAGCAGTACTTTTTTGGTTCATTCTCCAGAGACCACTGACAAATGAGATCAAGAATATCTTGAAGGCCTGTAATAGGTTGAATCAGACAGCTCCTAAATGAAAAAATGGGACTGGAACTCAGGTTGCAGATGGAGTTGGAAGACAGGCTGGCCTGAATTGAATTAAATATATGCACTAGTAATAATAATACTAATGTTTTAGAGCATTTTCCTGTATCTGGCACTATTCTGAAGTGTGTACATGTATTAATTAATATAATCAATATTCCAGTGCCGGGAAGAAAATACTATTATCATATCCTGATACAGGTAGTAAAATGGAAATACTTAGAGCTTAAGTGACTTTCCAGTTCAACAGCTAAGCAGTAGCAGATTCACGATCCCAAGACATGGTAACTTCCAGAGTTCATATCGTTACCCATTTTACATTCTGCCTTTCACTATAAAGACTTGTGTTGAAAGTGTAGGTTTTAAGTAATCACTGCATAGCTCAGCCTCTAATCCAATGTAGGACAACAAAGGGGACATTGCTAATAACTACAGTATTTATCCCAACTATACAGGAACTAGGAAAATAGACTGATCTAAAACAATGAAGTTTGAAAGATAATACAATTGAGAACATTGAGTGGACAAAAATATTTAATATGAGCATAGATTACTGCCCCCAAATATATCAATAGAAGACAGTCATCCAGAAAAGAATGGGAAACTTCCTGGAAAGGACTAGATTATGAATAGTTTGGCTTTGTAGACCATAAGCTTTCTGTCTGGACAACTAAACTTAGATATCTTAGCATGAAAGCATCTGTAGGCAATATGGCTTGTAGAACAGTCACACCAGTGACTGTTAAAATAAAACTTCATTGATAAAAACAGGCAATGGGACAGATTTAGACTGAGATGATGTCTGTCCCCTGTTCTCTAGAAATACAAAAAAGAAAAGATTCCTTTCTGCCCCATCCTACTTAAGCCATATTTCACATGTACTATTGATTTCTGGAAATCACATTTATTTATTTAAAATTATATTCAATAATATATGCTTTAAGTAGGGAGAACACCCGTCAGTGCTCAGGGCTTACTCCTGGCTCTATGCTCAGGAATCTTTTCTATTTTTTTGCTTTTTTTGGGGTCATACCCAGCGATGCTCAGGGTTACTCCTGGCTCTGCACTCAGGAATCACTCCTGGCACTGCGTGGAGGACCATATGTGATACCGAGGATCGAACCGGGTCGGCTGCATGCAAGGCAAATGCCCTACTCGCTGGACTATCGCTCTGGCCCCAGAAATCTTTTCTTGAGGGCTCAGGGGATTATACAGAGTGCCTGGAATCGAAACCAGGTCAGTCATGTACAAGGCAAATATTTTACCCATGGTACTATCTAACCTCAAATTTTCTTTTTAAAATTGACAGTTGTAAGAATTTTTTTCAATTTAAATATTTTTAATTTAATTCATAGGGTCTAGCGACATGGTTCAATGCTAGAAGCAGTTGTAAGAATTTTTTAAACATATATATATATATACATTCCTGTCATTACCACCTTTAATAGGGTGCAAAACAATTCCAAAGATTTTTTTTCATGTAACTCTTTTGTATTCAGACTTGTAAATAACAAGTTTCTACCTCCACCCCTAATAACTATTGATCTGTTCTCTGTCCCTAAGGTTTTGCCATTTTTAGAATGTCATGTAAACACAATCAGCATGTCATCCTTCCATAGTGATTCTTTCACTCAGTATATTGCTTTGAAATCCCCTCAAGTTTTTGGATGTATCGATAGTTAATTCCTTTCTCTTCCGGCGTAGCATTTCATTTCATTACCTCAGTTTGCTATCCATTCATCCACTTAAGGACACTTGGGTTGTTTCTACATTGTGGTGTTTCTGAGGAATGTTATTAACAAACGTGTATAGATTGGTGGGTGGATGTATTTTTAAAAAATTATTTTTAGTAAGTCAAATTGGAAATACTGATTAGGTATATTTTTAACTTTATCTATTTTTTTCCCTTTTGTTCTTGGACCACACACCAGTGACCATGTACCCAATGATCATAGGGACTACTCCTGTCTCTGTGCTCCATGTGATGCTGAGGACTGAGTAGAGGTGGTGGCATGCAGGATAAGTGTCTCAATTTATGTATGGAATCTTTAGTCCATATTTAATTTTAATTTTTAAAAGGGTGCTGAATTATTTTGAAAACTTTTGTACTATTATGTGTTCACCCAACATCCTGTGAGTCGGCTTTTCGGCATGCTCACCAGACTTTGATCTCATTACAATATTTTCTTTAAGCCTTTATAATAGATATGCAATAGTATACTCTTACGTTTTTTTATTCACTATAGTACCCAAATGACTAATGATATTTAAAATCTTTTCATTTTGATTTTTTTTTTTGTGGTGTCAGGGATCAAACCAAGAGCCTCAGGCACACAAGGCAAGTTTGGTGCCAGTGAGCCACATCCGCAATCCCAAATCTTTACATTTTGTTATCTTCTATGATGAAGTGTCTATTCAAATTCTTTGCTCATTTAAAAAAAGTAGTTTAAAATTTTATTATTGATATGTCTTTGGTAAAATATATGATTAGAAAATATTTTATCTATGTGGCGAAATAGCTCAGTTGGGAGAGCGTTAGACTGAAAGAAAATATTTTATCTCAATTGTGTCTCGACGGTGTCCTTTTTAAAGCAAAAGTTCTTTATGATACTAAACCCTTGACACTGGTTTACAAAACTGTTACTACCAAGCCAGGTGGAGTAAATGAAGAGGTACATTAGAAGTGACATAAGGATGGTGGTGGATAGATTGAGCAGTTATGAGGTGGTGGTGTGTAATGACTATATAGGAGGAACATTAGTGTTAAAACTATTGTAGTTATTCTCCCTAGTTACAAAAGTAATTTTTAAAAACTCTTAATTTTTCTTTTTATTTTTTTTAATATTTTATTATACCACCGTGAGATATACAATTAAAATATTGTTCACTCTTGGGGTTTCGGTCACACAGTGTTCCAGCACCCCGCCTCCAGTAGTGCCCCTCAATCACCACCCATGTCCCCAATTCCCTCCCCTCCCACGTCCTGCCTAAATGGCAGGTTCTTTATCTCCCTCTCACTCTCCCTCTCTCTCTCTCCTCCTTCTCCCACACATTGTGGGTTACACTATGTACACTTAGAAGCCATAATTTGCATTTTTTGTCTGTATTTAATGCTCAGTTCTATGTTGGTATCAGACCTTTTGATATTTATTCACACATGTTCCCTTCTCTATCTTACCTAACTTCTGACTCCCACACGCTTGTGGTAATTTCCACTTTTGGTAAGATCACCTGGTATATTTATGTCATGCAAATAAATGCAGTCATTCTATGTCTCTCTCTTTCATTCTGACTAATTTCACTCAACATGATTCTTTCCATGTCCATCCATTTATAGGCAAATTTCATAACTTATTTTTCCTGACAGCTGCATAGTATTCTATTGTGTAGATGTACCACAGTTTCTTTATCCAGTCATCAGTTCTCGGGCATACTGGTTGTTTCCAGGTTCTGGCTATTGTGAATAGTGCTGCTATGAAAATAAAAGTGCGGATTGTGTTTCTGCTGTGTGTTTTTGGCTTCCCAGGGTATATTCCCGGAGTGGTATGTCTGGATCAAAGGGGAGCTCAATTTCTAGTCTTTGGAGGAATGTCCATATTGTTTTCCAGAAAGGTTGTACAAGTAAATATTCCCACCAACAGTGTATGAGAGTCCCCTTTTCCCCACATCCACTTCAGCACTTGTTGCTTTTACCCTTTTGGATATGGGTCATTCTCTGTGGTGTGAGGTGATATCTCATTGTTGTTCTGATTTGCATCTCTCTGATGATTAGTGATGATGAGCATTTTTCATATGCCTTTTGGCCATTTGGATTTCTTCCCTTGGCAAAGTCAAGATGGTAATACTCCCTAGAGCTTTGTACAGATTCAATGCGGTTCCTATCAGGATTCCCATGACATTCTTTAAAGAAATTGACCAAACACTCCTGAAATTCGTATGGAATAATAAACCCCCACGGATATCTAAAGCAATCCTTGGGAAGAAGAAGATGGGAGGCATCACCTTTCCCAACCTCAAACTGCACTACAAAGCAGTAGTAATTAAAACAGTGTGGTACTGGAATAAAAACAGACCTGTGGACCTATGGAATTGAGTTGAGTATCCTGACACCCACCCTCAAAGACATGATCAGTTAATCTTTGATACAGGTGCATAGAGTCCAAACTGGAGTAAGGAACGCCTCTTCAACAAGTGGTTCTGGGAAACCTGGACAGCTACATGTAAAAAATGAATTTGGACCTGTGTCTAACACCTTGCACAAAAATCAGATCAAAATGGATTAAAGAACTCAATATCAGACCTGATTCCATAAAGTACGTTGAAGAAAATATAGGAAAAACCCTCCACGACATTGAAGCTAAAGACATCTTCAAAGGTGAAACATCAGTAACAAAACAACTAGAATAAAATATAAACATATGGGACTACATGAAACTGAAGAGATTCTGCACCTCGAAAGATACAGTGATCAAGATAGAAAGACAGTCCACAGAATGGGAAAGAATATTCTCCCCAATACCCATCTGATAAGGGGTTAATATCCAGGATATATCAGGCACTGGTACAGCTATATAAGAAAAAAAGTCAACCCCATTAGAAAATGGGGAGAAGAGATTTTCTTTTATTTTTTAAAACATTTTATTATACTACCGTGAGATATACAATTACAAAGATGTTCATGCTTGCATTTCATACAGCGTTCTAGCACCCATCCCTCCATCAGCACCCATTTCCCACCACCAATATCCCCTGATTTTTCTACTTCCCCAGCTTGCCTCTATGGCTGGCACTTTGCTTCTTCTCTCTCTTTCTCTCTCTCTCTCTCTCTCTCTCTCTCTCTCTCTCTGTCTCTCGTCTCCTCTATCTCTCTCCCTTCTCTTACAAATTGTGGTTTGCAGTACATATATTTAGAGGTTATCATGTTTGCCTTTGCCTACATTAAATGATCAGTTATCCCTTTGCCTACATTAATTGCTCAGTTATATGCTGGTATTACCATTTCCAACAATTATTAGTACACTCTTCCTTTCTCGCTGTTTTACCTAACCTTTCACTCCCACACACTTCGGTAGATTACACTTACTGACTAGACCTCGTGATCCATATTTTTGCCTGACTTTGATATTGGTATCATGCTATTTTTGTATCCCACAAATAAATGCAATCATTGTGTATCTGTCCTTTTCCCTCTGGCTAATTTCACTCAGCATGATCCTCTCCATGTCCACCCATTTATAGGCAAATTTCATAACTTTGTCCTTTGTAAAGCTGCATATTATTCCACTGTTTAGATGTACCAAAGTTTCTTTTTCCAATCATCTCTTCTAGTGCACTCTGGTTGTTTCCAGATTCTGGCTTTTGTGAATAGTGCTGCTATGAACAAAAAAGCGTAGATGTTTTTTTTCTGCTGTGTTTTTGGCCTCCCAGGGTATATTCCCAGGCATGGTATTGCTGGGTTAAATGGGAGTTCAACTTCTAGTTTTTGGAGGAATGTCCATATTGTTTTCCAAAATAGCTGGACCAGTTGACATTCCCACCAACAATGGATGAGGATCCCTTTCTCCCGCATCCAAGGCAGCACCGGTTGTTCTTGCTCTTTTGGATGTGTGCCAGACTCTGTGATATGAGATGATATCTCATTGTTGTTCTGATTTGCATCTCCCTGATCATTATGATGATGATCATTTTTTCAAATGCCTTTTAGCCATTTGAATTTCTTCTTTTTTGGAAGTTTCTGTTCATTTCTTCTCCCCATTTTTGATGGGGTTAGTAATTTTCTTCTTGTAAAGTTCTATCAGTGCCTGATATATCCCTGGATATTAACCCTTATCAGATGGGTATTGGGTGAATATTATTCCCCATTCTGAGGACTGTCTTTGTATTTCGGTCACCATTTCTAAATGCTCTTAATTTTTCTGAGGTTTGGTTGTTTTTCTTTTATACATTGTGTTCTTATTGTTAGGCCTAAAACTTGCTGTCTAGACCAGGGCCATGAAATCTGTCTCCCATAATTTTTTCTAAGACTTTTATATCTTTGTGTTTTATATTTAGGTATTTATTACTTTTTTAAAGTTCAGCTTTTTATGTAGTATTAGTTATAGATTCAACATTATTCCATTTATTGTATTTCAGTATTTTGCTTTGCTTAAAATTGTATCTTTTTCTGTTGAATACACTTTAACGTTTTTGGTTAAAAAAGTAGATTGGCCTTATCTGGGTCTGTCTCTCTATGCTGTAGTCTTTTCTATTGGTCTATGACTTTGTCCTTTCATCAATATCACTACATTTTACATCATATGTATATTTACAATGAACCTTGCTTGAATATTAGTGTTACATTATATTAGTAGTTTAATTTTGGATGAATTGATTCATTTATCTTTCTGAGTTATTCAACACATGAACACAGCATGACTTCCATTTGTTTTCTTGCTAACCCTGTTTAAATTGTATTTTACTTTATTTAATTAAAGCACCATACTTTAAAAGTTACCGATAGTTCAGATTTAGACATACAATGTATTTACACCATTTCTACCACCAGTTTCAAATTCCATCCACCCATGTCCTCAGATTGCTTTCCACACATCGAGGCTTGTTCTTCAGTTTGATTGTTGTAGCTTGTAACTAAAAGCTATCATATTAGAAGAATTGCCATGTTTTCGGTATAGAAACATTTGTTACCTATAATTTCACTTTAGGCAGTTCATGCTAAAAACAATTCAAAGTTATCTGGGACACTATTTTAAGATTAAAAAAGAGCAGTTACAATATTTTAACAAGATTGAATGAGTCAAAAATTCTTACTTCCACACTGAGAAAAATATTTATTAAACTATGGCTTTGTAGATGCTGCATCAAAAGAATTAAAATCACTGATATAATGCTAAGTAAAATAATCATACTGAACATACTATGGATTTTGTAAAGTTATGGGAAATAAAAATAAAAGTAGAGTAAAGGATGTTCTCAGAAATGATTTATTATTTTCTAGTAACAAGATTATAGTTGAAATTTCTCTTTTCTAAATTTTGTCAAAAATTTTTGGCTGTATCCAGAAGTGCTCAGGGCTTACTCCAGACTCTATGCTAAGAGATCACTTCTAGTTTTTCACAAGGACCATATGGAGTACCAGGGATCAAACCTGGGTTAGCAACATGAAAGGCAATTTTCTAGGCTGCTATACTATCTCTTAGGTCCCAAATTTTCTCACTTTCTAAAATGCATTCATAAAAACTTGTAGGAGGGATGCAGATGAATTAAAATGCATCTAGCTAAGGGGAATAGGAAAGTACGTTGATTCAATATCAAAATTGACTGAAGAAATAGGCCAACTAACAGAAAACTGAGCTCCAAGCAGCATGAAGCTGTATCTGCTGGCCTCATTCCGTGCTAGATTAGCATAGGAGACCTCAAATAAAGCCATTCCAACCCTCAGGGTGAGTTTCTAGGGAACAATGGGAATTTTCTGTGTTCTTGAGTACTTGTCCATTCTGAATCTCCTTTATAAAATTGGAATATTACTGACCAATTTGGAGAATTAGTAGAGGATGGACAAAATGCTATGTGGATAGAATAATGCTTGTAACATTGATAGTATATCCTTTCTCTCTTCCCCTTTCTTATTTTTTTCTCTTCCCTTTTCTAACTCGTGTATCTCTAGACAGTAGGGGGGTGTTGAGGTGTCTGTCAGTCAGTGTCTTCAAGTGAAGTTACCATGTTTTTCATTCCCTATAGTTAAACTAGAAAATTATTATTTGGGCAGTAAAGACCCTTCCTTTGTGCCTCACTTGTACCAGCATCATCTCTTTCCACTTCCAAAACTGTATCCCTGTAGGGGCTGGAGATATATTACAGCAAATATCACTTGCATGCAGCCAACCTGGGCTCAATCCCCAGCACCACAGTGTCCTTGGAGCTCCATGAGCACAGAGTCAGGAGTAAGCCCTGATCACTTCAGGGTGCAAAACAAATACCCCAATAATGCCAAACAAAAACAACTGCATTAAATCCAATACTGACTTAGTTTCCCTTTCTCTAATGTCTCATTTTTCTCCCCTTCTTGACTTTGTTTCCTCCCTGAGCCTGGAAATCTGCCCACTCCAGTCTTCTGCCAGCTCGCCTATTTCTACCATGTAAATCCCAACACAGAAATCACTTTTTCTCTGGAACCATCATGCTATTCAACTGAAATTCATCACTATCTCCTTTTCTCTTTATCTCCTTCATCTCTTTACTGCTCTGCACTTCACTTTGTCACTTTTTTTATTAAAAATTTTATTATACCACTGTGAGATTACAATGTTGCTCATGTTTAGAGGTTTCAGTCACATAGTGTTCCAGCACCCCACCCTCCACCAGAACCCATTTCCCACCACCAATGTCCCCAATTCCCTCCCCCTCCCATAGCCTACCTAAATTGCAGTTCCTTATCTCGTTTCTCTCTCTCCCTCTCTCTCTTTTCCTTCTCTTATACATTGTGGGTTGCACTACATACACTTAGAAACCATCATGTGCATTTTTTGCCTGCATTTAATGTTCAGTTCTAGGTTGGTATTAGTCCTTTCGACATTTATTCACACATGTTCCCTTCTCTGTCTTACCTAACCTCTGACTCCCACACATTTGCGGTAATACTTTTGTGTGTTAGAGACTTCCACCGAGGGAGTAGTGTGAGGTCCCTGAATGCAGAAGTGTATCAGTGTCAACTCTCTTTCTTCTATTCCAGATTTTTTGTCCCACCCAACTGCACAAAGGTAGCTGTAGTAACAAGTACACAGAGTAGATGAAATGTATTTGTTCAATGACAAATTTTAGTGTAATGTTAGGGAAAATCTCATACTGTTATTTCCACCCAAGGTAAAATAAGGATTTTATTTTTCATAAGGATATTGTAATTTAATAAGCACATTGACAGTGGTTAGTGAGCGGAATAGCTACACAAGTAATAGGTATTAATATTTTTATTTCTATTTCTTCAAATAATATATTTAGCAATGCTTTTTGTATTGCTTTTCTCCATTTCCAATTATAATTTAATATCATTGCTCTGGCTTATTTATAATATTGCTTGTCAAAGTACTATAATGTTGGCATTATCACTTTAAGCAAGACATTGAATAAAGGCAAAAGGCAGGGCCCCGTATGCTATTATAATTGGAGAGAGGAGAGATGCTTGGAATCTCTTGAATAATATTTAAGTGGTTGATCTTAACTGTGCTTGATATTATTATGGTCATAGGAAGGAGCCTCCCCAAGATGTGTTCTTGCCTCCCGAGTGAGCATCACAAGTCTTTTGGTGGGTGGTAAATCTGTATGTTGTTTCCATTAAACACTCACAGTCACACAATGAGGATTGTGTCAAAGCAAAGCATTCTGCCATAAACTCCACCTACCTTCCTGGGATAAACATTAAGACTCATTCTGTTCTCCTGGGCAGCATGTTAATTAGAAATTGCTGAATCATGGAATAAACACCCAAGATCATCTAAAAACTAAAGTGGACAAAAGTATCCTGGCCTTAATTGTAGGTCTCTGATTTTATTCCACTGGCTCAGGACCCGTTGGCCCATGAGAAGCTTGTTTCACCCTCAAACTAGCTTCCTTCACTTAAGCACAAGCAGCCCAGAACCCAGGCTCACAGACCTCGACTTTCAACATAAAAATTCCATGATAGACTGTTCTGCGGCTCCACCCCAGGCTTGGCAGAATGGGTTTGTAATATAAGCAAAGACTCTATAGCAGTGTTTTAAATTATTTACAGCCTTTAAATTTTTTTACAGATTTTAATCCAAAATATGTTGCTTAACTAACAGGCTTTACATCTGTAAAATTGAGGTGTTGATTGTTTTCCAATAGACTAATATAGCCACATATGCTGGCTACTCAAATTTAAATTAATTACGCTTTCAATCAAAGTTCAGTTGCTCAACCGGATTAAGCATATTTCAAATGCTACATATGGCCAGTGGCTATCATTAGACAGTCCAAAATACAATAAGCCCCGCCATGGCAGAAAGTTCTAGTGAAAAGAACAGCCCCTAGATAACCTCTTAAGATCAGCTCTAGGTCATCATTCTGAGTCTTATTTAATAAAGCCAAATCTGTTTTTACCTTTTGACTTTGTACCTATGGACATGTTTTGTGTCCATCTGTGTTGTTTCTGAATAAATTATTTATATCCTTATATCTCTGAATATATTGGGCAAGTGCAACTCTACAAGACGTTGGCCAAATGGCACTCTAACTCTGTGCAGTGTCCTTAATTTAAAAGAAACCCCAGAAGGCTGAGAGGAAATAGATAAATTGATTGAACGTTCCCCATCACAGAAAGGACAGCAGTGACATTTAATCATACATAGCTGACTTGGTGGGAAATGGCCACTAAGTCTGGGTCTCAGATAAGTTCTTTGCCCTCTGTTCAGTAGGAGTAATAGTGCCTTTATCCCCAGGCTCTGGGAAACAGGTACATGGGAAACTGGAAGGGCCTTTTCCTGTAAAGTGACAGACTAAAAGCCTAGAACTAGAATCAAATACATTCACTCCTTTCATTTCATCTTTATATCACTTCTCCCTTCCTACTATCTACAGCTTTTTCATCTCTTTAGTTATTCATGGAAGGTATATCATTAAGAAGGAATCACAAACAATACTTGTACTGCACCCCAGGAACAGTTTTTAAGTTAATATTAGTTTTAGATCTTCAAAATCTGTGTTTTGAGGGTCCAATTTCACACCTCTTTAAAGCATGTTATCTCACTGCATCTACCATCAAAGCACACATATGCCTTCTAATTTCACTGGTCCATTTTAGGTTTAGTATTCTCTTTCTTCTCTTCTATCTACAGATCTTGTGGCCTGAGTTCCCCACTTTCCTTTGGATTGGTCCATTCCTGGGCTGAACAAAAGTTTAAGTATTACAAGGATTACTTTTCATCTTATCCTAAACAGAACATTTTGGTTTTGACCTTTGATATTGCCTGTTCTGACAGATGTGAGGTGGTATTTCCCATTTGTTTTACATTTCAGATCAGTAGTGATGAGTACTTTTTCATGTGTCAATATGCATGTTTCCTTTGGAAAAGTTTGTGTTGAGGTAACAGCACTTCCTCCATTTTAGTATTGATGGCATTGTTTGTTTTCTTCTTCTTGTATTCATGGGTCCTTTATATATCTTTGATATTAGCCCTCTGTCAGGTGTATGTTGAACAAATATTTTCTCCCATCCAGTAGGATGTCTTTGTTTTAGTGATCATTTTTTTTCACTGTACAGAGATTTCTAGTTTGATACTATTCTCTTGTTTATTTTTCCTTTATTTTCCTTGCTATTGGTTTTTGAATCCCCAAATATATCCTAGAAGCCTTGTCATGGATAGTATTAACTAAGTTTTCTTCGATGTAGTTATGGTTTTGACTCTCAACATCTACATCTTTAACTTATTTTGAGAATAGATAATTCAAAAAGTTTTGAGATAACTTTTTGGATATTGTAAAATACTCATCCTCCTTCGTAATTTTGCATGTGTTTACCTAATTGTCCCACTACTGTTTATTGAATAGACTTCCCCTTTATCCGTTATATGATATTGGCTCCTTTGTTATGAAAATAACTGATCTATATATGTGGATTTTGGTTTTTGGGCAACACCTGACAGTGCTCAGGTCCTAGTCCTGACTCTGTCCTCAGGTATTATTCTTGGCAGGGCTCAATGGACCATATGGATTCTGGAGACAAAGCCCAGGTCAGTTGCATGCAAAACAAATGCCCTGCCTGCTGCACTCTTTACTCAACACCCCCATATATGTCTGATTTCTAATTTAGCTCAAGAAATATTAAGTCCTCCTTTATTTCATAGGGAAAGATATTTTCCTACAGTTTTATTTTTAACACTTTCTGTGTTGTGTCAAAGCCAGCATTGATGAGGGGCATATGGATCCATTCCTGTAAGGACAGAGTTTGGTCAGGGGAACAGAAAGGGGCTCCTTGCATCTGCGTTTCCTAGGTCATATCAAGCTTCAGCCAGACATCCACTGCACACTGCCCACTACTAATCTGGGTCATTTGTGGAAAATGACCCAAGACATTGAATAACTTTCACCATAGAGTTCAATCGCCTCAAGGGCAGGGATTTGCCCAACTGCCAGACTTACTCTCACAAGAGCCTTGATTCAATCCAACACTCGTGATGATACAGGTCAGACTGCCATCCCACAGGCTAACCATTCACTTCTCCAGAGACTCAAGCCAATTTTTCACACAGGTCAACATGCCCAGGACGTGTTCCATTTGGTGTCTAACTCAAGGGTGACTGGGCTTGAACGTCAAGTCTCAAAGTTTCTTGCTCCTTTAGGTGGTCCTAACAAGTCGTGTTCCTTTCTGTTTCCCTTTCTGTGAGCTGGGCATACAGTTCCCCCTTTTTCTTTGCACTGGCCTGAAGTTGAATGGGATGATGCAGGGAAGCTAGAGTCTGCTGTAAGCACTCAATAGTTGTGGTCACTCAATGCAGACAGTAGAAAAGTAGAGTGTGGCCAGCAATAGATTTCTTAAGGAACTGGTGGAGATGGGATATGCGAGCCCTGCACAGTCTTAGAAGCTTAGCTGAAACCCGGAAGGAGGACTTAGAGCTGATCCAGTGCATCACCTGTGGCACCATGGCAACGTCTATAAGGTTTATAAACTCAGCAGCAGTTCTACAGTCAGAACTTTTCCAGGCCCCTTTCTTCCTGACCTCTCCACTCATCCATCCCTCCCTCATACTTTTAGACATAGTATTATGTTTTAAAGAACGTCTCACAGAAGAGCCTGGCTAACTAGTTGCAATATATGTGATATGCCAGAAACAGTAACAATTTAAGGGCCTCATTCCCATGACTCTGTAATAGCCCCAATATGGCAGCTGTAAAAAAGACGAGCAAGGAGAGGCTGATAAAATCTCAGGGCCAAACTAGGCTACCAAACACGAAGGACTAAAATGACTATGCTTTCAATGCACGTATGCTGGCATCTAAAGCATCCATCGGAGACCTGATGTTGCAAGCACAGAATACATCAATGGACTGACAAAGATGTCTGGTGTCAATTGCATCACTCCATTTTCGACACTGGAGAACTGTTCCTAGGGACATGCGAAAATAGAGGCGAAGGTGGTGTCGTTGTCCTCGTCAATACAAACTTAGCCATGAGCATTGATCAATTTTAATTCCTAAGAGCCTGAATCTGACACTTAGTTTGAATAGATGTGGCTCACTGCCAGCAATTTCTATCTTCATTGTCTATGCACCAACATCCAACTATGACAAAGAAATTGAAAAATTCTACATGGAGCTGGACAAGTTCTATAAAGAAGAACACACCTTCTACAAGATCATTGTCTGTGATTTTAATGCTGAGATAGGACCAAGAAGGTCACCGAAGAACTCCAGATCAGGACTCATGGCCTAAAATGGAATGAACAGGTGAAAGACTGTCTGAATTCATCATGTTGACCAAGACTATTCATGGTAACTCCCAGTTCCAGAAGGCTGAATCTAAATGTTGGACATGGAAGTCTCCTGGTGGACAGTTCCACAACGAAATTGATCACATGATATTCAATCAACAGTTTTGGCTCACCAATGTTGCGGTTGTACCAAAATTCCAGACAAAATCAGACAGCCGTCTCCTTCCTGCAAAATTTCTACTTGATGGAGTGGGAGAAAGGGCTGCAAAGTTTAGGAAGAGAAATCCCAGAACGACTATCAACTGGGAGCTCTTTGGCACTATTACGGCAACATGGGAAGATTCCTTCACTGACAACATCAAGGAGGAATGCAATCGACTGGTTCATCACCACTATGATTGTGCAAGGAATGCCTAGAGCAAGAAAGCCACAAACAGCTGCCTGTCTTCAGAAAGTCTTGAGCTCATTTGCCAACATGGTGTGGCACAAGCCTCAGAGACAATCACAAGCTAATGGCCAAGCTCACAAAGCATTGCAGAGAAATGATAAAGACCTCAAAGAGAGAAGAGCAATACTGGTAGATGCAGCAGAAGCCAGAAAAGTATTTGCAAAGCCCGCCATCCTTCACCAACTATAAGACCAAGATGACTGCCCTCCAACGTTCTGATAAAGGGGCAATGGAGAAGATAATCCACAATTTCTCCTAGAATCTCTTTGATAGCCACGTCCACCTGCCCACATACCAAATTCTGAAGGATTGATATGTCGTTCCCAATGTTCACCCTTTTGAAATCCTACATGCCATTTCATCGATAAAAAGCATACAGCACCCGATCCAGAAAAGGTTAGACCAGATCACCTGAAGAATCTTCCACCAGTACTCATCAATACACTGGCTCGACTTTTCACATAGTACCTATCTGAATGCAAGGTTCTGTCCCAATGGAAAACCAGCAGGACTGTTATGTTATACAAGAAGGTCGACATCCACATCAGCAATTATCACCCCAATCTGCCTGTTAGCCATCATCTACAAGTTATTAACTCGAGTCATCCTGAATAGAATCTGCAGAACACTACGTGAAGAACAACCATGTGAGCAAGCTGGGTTCCAAAAAGGATTCAGCATGATCGACCATATCAACATGGTGACCAAGCTCATTTAGGTTTTGAGGGAGTTCATGATGCCACTCAGTCTAATGTTCACTGATTTAAAGAAAGCCTTTGATTCTGTTGAGACTAAACCAGTCATCGAAGCCTAGCTAAACACGGCATTCAAACTCTGTATATCAAGGTCCTCCCTGATCTGTATTATGGATTCACTACCAGTATCTCACCATTCTACAAGGAAGTGCTCATCAACATAAAGAGAGGGGTTCGACAGGGAGATACCATTTCACCGAAACTCTTCAGTGCCACCCTCGAGAATGTCATGCGACAAATGGAATGGGAAGAATTAGTCGGCAGTCACATCACTTCCACTTCATCGATGACATAAAACTAATAACACCAAATATAGCCAAGTGGCACGAAGGCTGGCCAACTTCAACTGTGAGTGTGGAAAGGTTGGACTGTGGCTGAATTTCAAGAATACAATGTTCATGAGAAATGAACTGGTTGCTGATGCTCCATTTGAACATCTTAAAATGCAGCAGTTATGTGTACCTACATCAAGAACTCAACATGATGAATGACCTAGCACGTGAAATATGCAGGAGGAAGAGAGCAGCGTGGAATGCCTTTTAAGATAATCAAGGAAGTGGTCAAGAAGTTGAAGAAACTCGGTTCCGGGCACGCTTTCAACTCTGCCATTCTTCCTGCACTAACATACACCTCAGAGACCTGGGCCCTACGAAAACAGAATAAGAAGGCTATTTGGGTAGCCCAAAGAGGAATTGAAAGAATCATGCTTGGAGTATCATGCTTCACTCAAGTGAGAGTAAGAATCTGTAATTCTGACCTCCGTCAACAATCAAGAATCAAGGATGTTGTCTCGTTTGCCAAGATGATAAAAATCAGGTGGGCAGCACACATAATGCGATTTAGGGACAACCGCTGGACTACAGCTGTTACTGACTGGATTCCATGGGACATAAAAGAACTAGTAGCAACCCACCTACGAGATCATCAGACTTCTTTGCCAAAAACTTTAACGAACGGTTTGAGGCTCTTTTATGTTCCTGGAGCAAGCAGATGTCATTGGGCTACACTTGCACATGACAGGGACAAATGGAAACGTTACTGATGCCCGCTCAAGCAAATCAATGAACAATGGGAAGATAAGTGATAAGTGATTGATGTAATGCTATTATAGGGTTTCTAGATCTGGATTATTAACTTTAAAATCTTCCAGGTACTAGAAAGAACCATTCATTGAATTGTATTCCAGAGACAAGGCTCTTTAATAAACCTAGGTCTCTCCTTAGAGGTAGGCTTACTGGCTTTAATTTGCAGTTGGCTTGTATGACTCATAGATCACAGTGACTGAGAATGTAGCATGAGTAAGGACAGTGGTTTCAAAACAAATGTAAATTATTTCCTAAAACCACTAAAACATGATTTATCTAACTGATAAGAAATGTATGACTAGTTAACGTACAGAGGCCTGGGTCTTTCTTTATAGATTTAACTCTTGAACAATGTGGGGCTTAGAAATATGGCCCCCCTCAGTCATCTAACCAAGTAGAATTTATCATAAAAAGCTTCATTATGGGGGTCGGAGCATAGCCCAGAGGGTAGGGCATTTGCCTTGCACGCCGGCTGGCCTGTACCGGCCTGGGTTCGATTCCTGGCATCCCATATGGTCCCCGAGCACCTCCAGGAGTAATTCCTGAGTGCAGAGCCAGGAGTAACCCCTGAGCATCGCCGAGTGTGACCCAAAAAGCAAAAAAAAAAAAGCTTCATTATATAAGGTTTCCACATTTGGAAACTTAGCCAAACACAATATCCATAGTCAGTTGATCCTATGAATACAAGAACCAGTGATGCAAAAAAAATCTAGTATAAATGAATTTGCTGAGTTCAAACCAGTTATTCAGGGCCAGTGCGATAGCACAGTGGGTAGGGCATTTGCCTTGCATGCAGCCGACCTGGGTTCCATCCTGGGCATCCCATATGGTCCCCGGAGCACCGCCAGGAGTAATTCCTGAGTTCAGAGCAAGGAGTAACCCCTGAGCATTACTGGGTGTAACCCAAAAAGAAAAAAAAACAAAATAAACCATGTTATTCAAGGGACAATGATAGTCTACCATGTACCCTTTTATAAAGACCCCCTCCTTATGGAACATGATGATGGCCAAGATACAGAATGCGAAGCTAACCACTTGGACAGAGGCCCTTAAATGCCACATGCTGCCCGATGGGTTTTTTCCCGTAGTTGATACTTTCTCGAGACACAGTGTTGATCTGTGAAATGAGAACACAAAATAATTAGTCCTTTGGTTTCTTGAGGGATGAACTATTCAAATTTAGTCTGACTCTTTTCATTTTTTGAATTTTATTAAAGCACCATGATATGGTGACTCTTATGGTTATTTAGTAACTTCAAACGTTTTCAGACACTGACTTTAAGGGCCACATTTCAAGTTCTCACAGATTCACAATCTGGTTGAGCCCAAGAGTTTAAACTGCACCTATGGCTTTTTTACATTATTAAGCATAGAAGACCCTGTCATGTCTTTAATACAACTCATGATTTTTTTCTTTTTCATTTGTGACCACTCAATGGTTCATAGGCAACTTGCCGCTTTTCAATTGTCACATTTGCTTAATTAGCCCAGAGACCCTGCCACGTTGATTTCTGTCAGCTGTGTAACAGTCTATGTGGGTAGCTTTCAAATCCCTGACTGGAATTTTTTACCACAAGTTTTCACATTTCTTTCCTTTTTCAAAGCAAGTGAAGGCAAGACTCAGCGAGCAAGAGCTGAGGGAGTAGAGGGACAGTGTGCTGATGTCCTCGGAAGAAAGAAACGACTTGAGACTTGTATCAAATGACTGGTTGACAACTGGCTTTTGGACTAGATATATGAATTGACTACGTCCCACCAGCTGAAGCCCAGAACTGAGAGAGGCAAATCTGTGGGGGACAGTGTTCCATGTGCTATTTATTTTCATTGAGCTCTATGTGACATTCACTCACTAGTACCTTTCTAGCAGTGGGGTTGACATTCTGCTCTTTGAGCCTTCTCTTTGGTGCTTTAGTAAATTTATAGCAGGAAATAAAGGTATTGAACTGGTTACCAAAAAGAGATGGTATAGGCTGAAAAATAGATAAAGGTTTAAAGAGGATTTAGAGACATCAATAGGCAATGGATTCCCACAGGGTTATTAGGGAAGCCTGGAGGGGGCAACTAAGTTGGAAGACATCTATTCTTCATGGTGAGCAAATGCTTTAGAGTTCATTTCCATTGTGGGTGTTTAAAGCTGCCAATCACCATCTCCCACTAAAAGAGACTGATAATAGACTCCAAGAGTGACTGTTAACATTTTATTTAAAACACACTGACTAGGTTGTTAAATAAATGGGCTTTGAGAATCAGTTTGTGTTTGTATTTAACAAAGTCTTGGTATCTACTAGCACCTTCCTGAGAGTTCCAAAGAGGTACCATATGAGTAGCAGCTCTTCCTACACTGTTTAGAAAGTGACTGCTTTTACCAAGGAATAGGGAGACCTGATGGGTACAGGATTGGACTTTGTAGTATGGCTGCAGGGTATGATTGCCAGGA
Source organism: Cryptotis parvus (assembly GCA_021461705.1). Taxonomy (NCBI): domain Eukaryota; kingdom Metazoa; phylum Chordata; class Mammalia; order Eulipotyphla; family Soricidae; genus Cryptotis; species Cryptotis parvus. Next base: position 270 of record JAJIBD010016086.1, on the reverse strand, counting down.
TCACACTGCCTGGTTTCTAGAGTGTCTGTGCTGAATTTAGAATGTTATTGTTCTCCATTAGTCAAACCTTTAGAAAAGAAATGCAGATCTTGTTTGTGCTGATTCTTTGCTACTCTTAATATGGAATGAAGAAACAATTTAGTGCTCATTATTTGAAGAAATCACAGACAAAAATGAATCTGGAAAGCAGGGTGTTTCTCCACGCCATTAAGGAGTACCAGCTTCTGAGGGGCTCAGAATATTTAAAGGGTTTAAACTCAGTCCCTTTCA
>JAJIBD010016084.1:0-30387 GCA_021461705.1 Cryptotis parvus | reverse complement strand
AAAACCCATCTGCCCTCCTGGTAGCTCCATGGTCAGCTGAGCCTGGGGAAAGCGGAGTTCCAGCTTCCCCAGCCGCGTTTGAGACTGCATGCTATGGCTGGTTGCCCCAGGGCAGCTCCTGGGGGGGGCCACCAGGCTCGACCTGAATTTTGTCTTTTTATTTGCACTTATTCCAGCCAATGATCTCTAGAAGCCTTCAGAACTAGCATCAATTGAGGTGATTTAAAGTTGCATCTTTCCAATTCTGATTCAAAACAAAAATATCAATATTTTAAAAAATCAGACATCATGGACCGTAACAGGAAGACTGTGAGCACACATACAGCAACTTGCTTTCTGACTGAACGATATTGAAAAGCAAAGCATTACTTTTACTCAGGTAAGTATTTATTTACTAAATATTCAGTGCCAGGCATTCTAAGTACTGTAGTCCAGTGAGTTTAGAATCCCAAAGGGAGACAATGATTATGTTTGACACAGCTAATTATGAGCATTTTTAATTACTGTAAAGGGTAAGTTTAGCTAGTCACACAAGTAACAAGGGAAGCGAAGTCCATGGGGGTTAAAAGTTTCCTATAAATAGTGCCTTTTATGTGAGTGTTGCAGTAGTTCATGTGGCCACTCTGCATTCAAACCCTGTGCTGCTTTCATTTACAGAGGTGCAATTAACAATACCACCTACCTCACAAACCTAGTCCATCAGGATTAAAACACAATGACAAAGGACTTGTGTCAGCTCTTAATAATATATTATTAGCGAGAATCAGAAAGAGAAGCAGAGGTCAAGGAAAGAGACAACACTGAGCAAGAGACAGAAACACAGATGAGCATTCAACAGAGCCACTGGGCAACGCTGGGCAGAAGGTGCATACGTTTCTCGGCCGAGAAAGCTAAAGGAACCAGGGATGAATTAAGGTGGGCTCTGAGCAGCAATGCAAAGCCCTCCCTGCCAGCTTAGGCATCTAAATATTTATCACAGGAGTCAGAGGACTCAAAGATTTCCTAAACCTAACTGTGATTGACCTTCTTTTCCGATGTGTTCTATAATTTTGAACTAATCAATCTTTTTTCCAGCTTTTGGGGCCACATTCTGCTGTGCTTGGGATCATTCCTGGGAGGCTCAGGGGACCAAGGACAGTCCCACACAAGGCAGTGCCTTGCCCACTGTCCAGAGCTAAACCTTCTTGATAATACTTGCTGTGAGTCTGCCTAAGGCTGGAGAGGTTTCTGTCAATTCTGTGTCCCACCCATAGAACTAGTTAATATCACATGATTCAGCAGGTGCTATGAAAAGACGGGCTAGCAGCTCAGTGAAGCACAGGTCTGAGAGAGGGAGGAAAGTCGGGCCGTGATTCTGTGTGTGAGATGAGAAAGTTGGGGAGTGACTCTGTGTGTGTGTGTGTGTGTGTGTGTGTGTATGTTTCTAGGCTCGAGGGTGACACCCAGGACCTCTTCCAAGTCGGGCACCCGCTCAGCGCGCAGAGTTGTCCTTGCAGTCCTGGAAGAATGACTTAAGCGGGGACCCGGGCTGGTGGGGAGGGCGTTTGCCCTGCAGGCGTCCGACCAGGGTTCGATCCCCGGCATCCCATATGGTCCCCCTGAGCACCGCCAGGAGTAATTCCTGAGTGCAGAGCCAGGAGTAACCCCTGAGCATCGCCGGGTGTGACCCAAAAACAAACAAAAAAAAAAAAAAGGCGCTTGACAAGAGACATTCCCTCACAACCTTAGTTTGGGGAAAAGCCCCGAGGACACGCGCACTCGGTCCACGGCGGGCCGCGAGAGGGCGCGCGTCCTCCCAGCCCGGGACAGGCTGCGGCCAAGGCGCTGCCAAGCCGCCGTCGGGCACTTACCGCGTCAAGGCCCTGAGCCCCGGCTAGAGGCTGAGGGGCGAGGGCGGGCTCGGACGCCCGGAGCCCCCGGGGAATGCGGTCACCAGACGCTCAAGGAGAAGACGTCCTCCAGCTCCCAGACACAGCCCAGGAGACGCCGCATCCCGCGGGAAGCGCGTTTCCGGCCCCTCTGACCCGGAAGTTCTCGCCGCGCCCAATCCTCACCCGCTCTCCTTGCTTAGCTTGAGCGTCGGTTCCTCGCGCGGCTGGCGTGAGGTAAACTGGCTGCCGCCACCAATCAGCGTCCGGGAAAGGCGCATGCGCCCTGGGCGACACGGAGACCTTTGACCCGAAAGCCGCCTCGTCGCCTGGGCGCCTCTGTCCGTGAAGATGGCGCTGTCCAGGGTGTGCTGGGCTCGGGCTGCTCTGTGGGGTTCGGCGGTCACCCGTGGACCTCATGTCACTCGACGGCTGCAACTGATTCGCCCTGGCCTCGCCTGGGGAGCCCCTGGGTGAGGGCCCCGGAGAGAGAAAAGCGTTTTCAGTGTCTCGCTGTGTTTGCATGCTCTCGATCTTCTTGCTTGCGTCCTGGAAAAACTTATGGTTTCTACCGTTGGGCTCGGCATGCCCAGTTCGCTCAGAAACTGCACCCCAGTTCCCGTTAGTGACGGAACTTCCCAGTGAACAGTGGCCACAGAGTCTGAATTTCTCGTGTAACCATTGGGTCTCCCAGCTGTTTACCTTGAGCCCATTTCTCTGGCTTTAGCGGGTCTCTGTTCGCCTCTGGCCTTGCACTCTCCAACTCTGCGATTCCCGGGTTTACCTTCCTGTACGTCCTCTCTGATGGTTTTCTGAGTCTTGTGACTTACCTCTTCTGGATCCCAAGATCTTGATCTCAGAAGTTTCAGGTCGTTGCACACTTTTTTTCCCTTGCGTTTTGGCTTTTTTGGGTCACACCCGGCGATGCTCAGGGGTTACTCCCAGCTCTGCACTCGGGAATTACTCCTGGCGGCCCTCTGGGTACCATATGGGATGCCAGGGATGAACCCTGGTCCCATGCGTGCAAGGCTGCCCTACCTGCTGTACTATTGCTCTGTTACATTCAGAACTTTGGGGCCTCCAGGACTTGTTTCCAGATAGTCTCTTTGATTTTTCTTGCAGGTCTTCAAGATTCACCTTTCTCCAAAGGCAGATATGAAGAGCTTGATCTCTTATGTGGTGACCAAGACAAAAGCGATTAATGGGAAATACCATGAGTTTTTAAGTCGTCGTTTCCCCGCGTTTATCTCCTGTACACAATCTTCATGAAAGGTAAAATCAAAACTAAAATGGGAATCCCTTGAAGCGTGCCCTGAGCAGTGTCAGAGACTAAGGCCAATTGCAGAGGGGCTGGAGACACGGCACGAGTTGCTGAACGCATTTGGGTACTGTAAGGCGCCCCACAGCTCAGAGCCTCTCAGAGTTGCACCTGAGCACCGTGAGGTGTGGCCCCAAAGCCACTACCACCACCAGAACACAAGCAAAAACAACCATTTGCAGATTGTGCTATAAGAATGTAAACTGGACTGTTCAGTTTCTTAAATACTTGGTTAAATTCTCACATCTGAGACTATTCTGGAATGGTATGAAAATTTATGGCCACATTCAGGGATTATATAGGTATTTTTTTTTTTTTTTTTTTTTTTTGCTTTTTTGGGTGATACCCGGCAGTGCTCAGGGGTACTCCTGGCTCTGCACTCAAGAATTACTTCTGTGGGGCCTGAGCGATAGCCCAGCGGGTAGGGCGTTTGCCTTGCATGCGGCCGACCCTACCCGGCCCGGGTTCGATCCTCGGCATCCCATATGGTCCCCGAGCACCGCCAGGAGTAATTCCTGAGTGCAGAGCCAGGAGAAACCCCTGAGCATTGCCGGGTGTGACCCAAAAAAAAAAGCAAAAAAAAAAAAAAGAAAATTACTTCTGGTAGTGCTTGGGGGACCATATGGGATGCCGGGAATCGAACCCGGTCGGAAGTTTCCAAAGCAGACGCCCTACCCTCTGGGCTATCACTCCGGTCCAGGTATTTTTTACTCTTAATCATACCTGATTTTAGTTATCACTCACAAGTTCAGGTCCCCCAAGCACCGCCAGCACTGAGTGCAGAGCCAGGAGTAAACTCTGAACATTGCCAAGTGTAACCCAAAAAGGCAAAAATGAATAAATAAATAAATAAATAAATAAATAAATGAACCAAGTTCAGGGATATAGTCAGTTTACAGGACTCAGAAGATGGATGAGGCCTTACCACAATATATTCTAAATAGCATGTTTTGGTAATAGAACTATGTATACTTGGTTTCTACATGTTTTGGTTCAAATCCTATCTGTTCTAGTTGCTATGAGTTGGAACAGTGTCTACTGTCTTTTCTGGAGCCACCTGCCTGGTTCAAATCCCAGTTTGTACCTTTTTGATTAGACTATTAATCTGTGCCCCTGGGTTTTCTCATTTGTAAACTAAGAAAATAATACTACCTACCTACTGACCACCTGATTGTGATCATTAAATAAATAAATAAATATATATATGTATATATGTATATGTATATAAGTATATATATGTGTGTATATATATGCATACACACACACACACACACACATATATATATATATATATATATAAACACATATCACTTAGGGTTTAATTCCTAATTAGTGATTGTAAGTGTATAAGTATAGGTATAGTTATTTATATATGTATATATATATATATATATATATATATATATATACACATTCGTCATAACACCAGTTATAATGAACAATGTCAACTCCAAATATTGTAGTTCTTACTAACTTGATACTTTAAAAAAAAGCTATCCTAACGCTAGAGATAATATCGACCCCTTTTTATGTGTTCCCAGGTATACAAATAGGAGGGACGTGGCAAATGGATCCAAAGTTTTTTTGTTTTATTTTTCTTTGCTTTTTTGGGGGTCACACTCAGCAATGCTCAGGGGTTACTCCTGACTCTGCACTCAGGAATTACTTCTGGCAGTACCCAGGGGACCATATGGAATGCCGGGATTGAACCCAGTTTGGCAATGTGCAGAGCAATGCCTTACCCACTGTGCTATTGCTCCGGTCCACCGAAAGCATTCTAATAAGACTTTCATTATAGAACATTTTAAACACAAATAAAGGTAGAATAATAAAAAAAGTTCTTTGTAGTCCTTCCCAACATTTATCAACTCATGGCCACCAAATTTTGGGGGCTATATTTTGTGATGCTTAATACTCAGGGGTTGCTCCTGGTGGTACTTAAAGGACCATTTGGTGCTGGGGATAAACCAGAGCCCTTTACATGTATAGTATGCCCTCAGCCTGTTGAACTATCTCTCCAACCCTGTGTTCACCATTGTCTCATGTAGTTGTTTGTCTTTGTATTACTTTTGCAGATAATAATATGAAATTGTATCATATACGTGAAATCATGTATAAAGATCAGAGTCCTAATTTCATGTAGTAATTATCAGAGAAAGATTAAAATGAGGTCAGAACTAAGTTGAGTTAGAGGAATTATAAAGTATCTTGGAAATACGGTACAGAGTGGTGCATTGATAATACAGTGGGTAGGGCTCTTGCCTTGCACACCGCCATTCTGGGTTTGACCAATATGGCACCCATATGGTCCCCAAGCCCCACCAAAAATAAGTCCTGAGGGGCCGGAGCGATAGCCCAGCAGGTAGGGCGTTTGCCTTGCATGCGGCGGGCCCATGCCAGCCCGGGTTCGATCCCTGGCGTCCCATATGGTCCCCTGAGCACTGCCAGGAGTAATTCCTGAGTGCAGAGCCAGGAGAAACCCCTGAGCATTGCCGGGTATGACCCAAAAAAAGCAAAAAAAAAGAATAATAATAATAATAATAAAAAATAAGTCCTGAGCACTGCTGGGTGTGACCCAAAGACCAAATATAATAAAATAAGAAACAGGGAAATAGCTCCGAGAGCTGGAGCACATATATTTGATCCCCTGTATTTTGGGGCTTCCAAATTCTGCCATGTTTTACCTTGGTAGCCTAGCACTACTGGTGAGGCTGCCACCATTTTCTTTTTCTTTTTATTTTTCTTTTTGGGTCACACCCAGTGACACTCCAGGGTTACTCCTGGCTCTTCACTCAGGAATTATTCCTGGCAGTGCTCGGGGACCATGTGGGATGCCAGAGATCGAACCTGGGTTGGCTGTGTGCAAGGCAAATGTCCTACTCGGCTGTACTATCACTCTGGCCCCTAATACCATTTTCTTTAATTGAAAATAAAAAATGTTGGGGCCGGAGAAATAGTAGAGAGGGTGGGGCACTTGCCTTGCATGTAACTGCCTGGATTCACTCCCCAGCATCTCAGTATCATCCCCGAGCCCCACCAGGAGCGATTCCTGAGCACAGAGCAAGGAGTAAGTCCTGAGCACCACTGTGACCCCCAAAAAAAAGTTTAATATTAGGTTTTGTTAATATCTTTCTTGACTCTGTGCTCAGGGTTTTGCTTAGTTGCTGGGGCTTGAACCTAGGCTTCTTCACGGAGTCGTGTGCTTAGTCAGTTGAGCAACCTCTCCAGCTCAGAGAAGTTATTACCTGGATTGGGAATGCATAGGGTGAATTTAAAACAAAAACCTCTTGAGTTAGGGCAATTGCAGTATTAGAGAGAATGAGGAGCTGGGGAGATGCTTTGCATGTGGAATGCCAGATTCAATGACCTGAGTACCCGGACTAGCTCCAGAAAGTTGCTGGGAATAGCCCCAAAACCAAAGAGGCAAGGGGTGGGAATGTAGCACAGTGGTAAAGCACATGATTTGCATATACATAAGGCCCTGGCTCAAGACTCTCATTAAAAAATGAAGTAGGGGGCTGGAGTGATAGCACAGCGGATAGGGCATTTGCCTTGCAGCGCGCCAGCCCGAGTTCGATCCCCGGCATCCCATATGGTCCCCCAAGCACTGCCAGGAGTAATTCCTGAGCGAAGAGCCAGGAGTAGCCCCTGAGCATCGCCGGTGTGACCCAAAAAAAAAAGAAAAAAAAGAAATAGGGACTGGGGCAATAATAGAGTGGGAAGGGCATTTGTCTTGCACACTGCCAACTTAGGTTTGGTCCCCAGCACCACATATGGTCTGTCAAGCCCACCAGGAGTGATTCCTTAGTGCAGAGATAGGAGTTAGCCCTGAGTACTGGTGTGACCACCTCCCCCACCAGAGGAAAAAAAAAGAAAATAGAAATTAAAAGTGAGTAACGAGGGGACTGGAGAGAGAGTAAGCAGGCAAAGCGCTTTCCTTGCATACGGCCAATTGAGGTTCAATCCCCGGCATCCTATATGGCCCCCCAAGCACCACCCAGAGTGATCCCTGAACACAGAACTAGAAGTAATCCCTGATGGCCAAAAAACAAACAACAAAATAAGTAAGGAGACCATTTATAGTAGGTCATAGAGACCAATCTCGGAAGGAAGACAGATGATGTACTGCTCGAAGAGGGTGAAGAGCTGAGCAAGGAGAGACAGGTTGGTCTCACGAGCATTGCAGGTGACCAACTGTGTAGCTGTAGTTTGTGGCTGGGAAGCACAAGTAAGTGTGGGGGGACACAAGTAGAAAATTGGGGTAAGATGGAAACTGGGATAACATCACACTGTGTCCTCTACTTTAATGAGGCAGGATTGCAGATGTTATGGGCTGATGCCAAAAAGGCTAGAAGAATAAGGACAAGTATGTGGAAGCAGAATATAAAGTTTCATCAACTTTCATACCGGAGATGGAGCATTTGAGACAGGTATGGGCCAGGGGCAGGTACTAGAAACTCATGATGAGGTCATCGGAGTTAACCAAGCTCTTGGGTTTGTTACCTTCTCTTCCTTGTTCATCTTCCATCGAGCTTTTGCCCTTTGCTTTGAGATCAGAGTGATGAACTAAATGGGAGTCGGTTACAGCTTCAAAATTAGTTTCAGTCTGTAGCCCTTCATAGCGGAGTTCCACAAGTCTCTGTGCGCTTTCTGAGTAAAAGTTAGGCCCACTGTCCATCTTCTTCTTGAACGTGGAAAATTCTGAGACGATCCAAAAGACATCAAGAGGGGTGGGGGTGTAACTCAGTGGAGCAGCGTTGCCTGCTTCTGTGGGGTGCTAGGTTCAATTCCCAGAACAGGAAAGCAGTACATGGTGGTAAGTAGATGGGCAGTATCAAAACTGAATCAGAATCTAGGGCCCATTCTGTAGGTGAGGGAACTTCTACTTAGGTAATTGGTAGAATTTGAGACCTTACACTAGACATTTCCTGGGGATCAGAAAAGAACAAATCAGGTTTCTGCTCTCAAGGAACTTAGCATCTAGAGGTTGATAACAATAACCTTAATCCCTTTCTCGGCTGTAATAAAGGTTATTGCACGGAGGAGGGTGTGGGGAGGAAGGATTGTTCACTGTAAAGAGAACTGATCTGGGTTAAAACTGCATTTCTGTTTGTTTCCGCTAGTTTCGTCGGGACATCACCAAGTTCCTTTTCCTAGGGATTATTTCTGTCCCACCCTTTGCCAACTACCTGGTCTTCGTGCTAATGTGAGTACACATGTGCCCCCTTACATATTCAACATTTGTAGGTTGTTTTAGATTAACATTATTTTAACTGTTAAAATAATGTATTTCTTGGATTAGCATTATTTCTGTACAGAAGCGAGGCAGGGGTTTTCAGGCTTCTGCGTTCTAGTCTCTTCATCGGTCTGCAGCTTATAAAAGCAACTCAGTAGTACCTGGGTCACTGTGGATGTTGGTGGCCCAGTCTTTTTTTTTTTTTTTTTTTTGGGTCATACCCGGCGACGCTCAGGGGTTACTCCTGGCTCTGCACTCAGGAATTACTCTTGGCCGTGCTCGGGGACCATATGGGATGCTGGGGATCGAACCCGGGCAAATGCCCTACCCACTGGGCTATCGCTCCGGCCCTCTCTTTCTAGCTCAGGGACATGCCTATACAACAGGAAATAAGGCAATGACTCTGGACCAGGGACATGATTCAGCAGTAGGGCACTTCTCTTGTGTGTCTATGCCCTAGCTTCGATTCCCAGTGCAGCACGTTGCCTTGAGCCCCAAACCCAGGAGTAGGTCTGAAGCATCACCATTTGTGTCCAAAACAAAAAGATAATAACTTTTTTTTTCCCTTTTTGGTCACACCAGGCAACACTCAGGGGTTACTCCTGACTCTGCCCTCTAGAATTACTCTTGGCTTTGCTGGGGGACCATATGGGATTCTGGGGATTGAACCTGGCTAAGCCATATGTGAGGCAAATGCCCTACATGCTGTACTATCGCTCTTTTTTAAAATTATTTTTGGGGTCACACCCAGCAACGCTCAGGGGTTGCTCCTGGCTCTTTGCTCAGGAATTACTCCTGGCGGTGCTCAGGGGACCATATGGGATGCCGGGATTGAACCCAGGTCGGCCACGCGCAAGGCAAACGCCTACCTGCTGGGCTATCGCTCCAGCCCCTGTACTATCACTCTTGCCCTAGATAATGACCTTTATCATCATCCCTGGAGGTAACAGTCCACTCCTAAGAGAGAGAAATGTGGACAAATTTCTTTTTTCAAGGGAAAAAAATGCATTTCAGATAAGAAAATGGCTCAGAGGACGGGAGCACAGAGGTGCGGTCCTCGGCACCAAATGGTCCTGCCCCCAGGTACCTCCAGGAGTTCATGTTCAGGTAATCTAAGTCAGGCTCAGATAATCCAGTTCTTCTCAAATTCATTTTTTTTTTTTTTTTTGCCTTTTTGGGTCACACCCAGCAATGCTCAGGGGCTACTCCTGGCTCTGCACTCAGGAATTACTCCTGGCGGTGCTTGGGGGACCATATGGGATGCCGGGATCGAACCCAGGCCAGCAGAGGCCGGCCGCGTGCAAGGCAAACGCCCTACCCGCTGGGCTATTGCTCCGGCCCTCAACTTCATTTTTAAAAGTGTGTGTGTGTGTATGTGTGTATGCGTGCGTGCGTGCATGCGTGTACATGTCTCATCCATTGGTGATCAGCGGCTTTTCCTGGCTCCCAGCTCAGCAGACTTTATGCAGTGCCAAAGATGTCTCCCAGGTTGACTGTGTACAAGGCAAGCACCTTACACACCTTTACAGTCTAAAAGAGGAACTCTTGGGGCCAGAGCAATAGTCCAGGGGTAGGGCATTTGCCTTGCATGCAACCAAACCCGGGTTTGATCCCCGGCATCCCATATGGTCCCCCGAGCACTGCCAGGAATAATTCCTGAGTGCAGAGCCAGGAGTAACCCCTGAGCATTGCCGGGTGTGACCCAAAAGGAAAAATGAATGAATGAATGAATGAATGAATGAATGAATGAATGAAATTAAAAGAAAATAAAAAATAAGAAGAACTCTTAGGGTTCCTCTTAGGGTCTGCAGCCAGTGGGGCACTAACTTTGCACATGGATGACCTTGGTTTAGTCTCTGGAACCCCATATATGGTTTCCCCAGCCCTGCCAGGGGTCATCCCTGAGTACAGAGCCAGTACGAAAAGCCCTGAGCACTGCTAGGTGTCACCCCAAAAATTACAAATTAAGAAAGAGGATATCTTTCAACTGTGACCATGCCTGTTGTTATCTTTTCCTGTGTAACAGTCTGTCGCATAGTAGTTTAGCACAGGCACCACTTCCTGAGGCATTGGGTCCATATTTGGACATGACTTGCATTACGGATTTTCTTTATCACTTGGTATTAGCTAGAGCCACTGGATTATACTGATCTGGTGAACAGACTAATCTGGAGAGTCTAGGACGAAGAGGGTCTAGACTGCTTAGCCTGGGCTTTAGCAGGAACACCTGGAGATGAACTCTCCCAGGGCCTCCCTGTGGCCTCCTGCAAATATGACTCGGCCTTTACCTCAGTGGTAGAGCCCTATGGCATAGGCTTGAGGCTATTAGTACTAGACAAATTCAAACCCTGACACTGGCCCACAAGCCCAGTGCAACCCAGACTAAGCGCTGCTGTTTGGAATCCCAGGTGTTGCCACAGAAGTGTGTGATGTCCAGTACTGCAGCCAGATGCATGGGAAGGCACCTCTGCTCGTGGACGCTGCCCCAGCCCACTGACTTCCAGCAACAAGGACCGGGGGTGGGGGCAGTAAAGGAATCTGTACTTACAACTCTTGACGGTCACAAAGACTCACTTCTGTTCTGTTCTAATGGTTAAGTAGGTCACCCAGATTTTCTAAAGGGTGTTAGACCTTGTTCCTCTTTGTAAGAGTGCCAGGGAATTTGTGGACATGTTCACACGATACATGTGGATAAAAACAAATTTGCTATTCCTAGTCTGTATACACAGGACTGTGCTAGCGGAGAGTTTGAGTATCACAGCCACCGTTGAGCTCTGCAGCTCCGACCAAATGTATTTCCCACAGACTCGGTCTTGGGAGTCTTGTTCCCAGACTGCTCTGGGCAGGCTGCTCCTCTGCTGTTTCCCATCACATAACCTCAGTGATATAACGTGAAGTGTAGCTGCAGTATGGAGCTGACCTAGGTTTGAACTCGCCATGGTAAAGGAAAGAGAGGGGCTGGGTTTCCATCTCTTCTTCCTCATCTTCAAGCCTGCCAGTGTGTTCTTAGCCCAGCTCATGAAAGATGCCAATTTCAGGGCCGGAGCAATAGTAGCATAGGTAGGAGCAAGAGTAGGTAGGGTGTTTGTCTTTAGCAAAGTTGCTGACCAAGGTTCGGTCCTTGGCATCCCATATGGTCCCCTAGAGTAATTCCTGAGAGCCAGGAGTAGCCCTTGAGCATCGTCTGATGTGACCCAAAAAAATCAAAATAAAAAAGGCACCAATTTCAATACGTGACTGTGTGATTCTCTTGCTCTCAGGTACCTGTTTCCTAGGCAACTACTGGTCCAGCATTTCTGGACCCCAGAACAAAAAATCGATTTCTTAGATGTCTACCATGGTCTCCGGAAGCAGTCTCACCCGGAAGTCCTTCGTTATTTAGAAAGGGTCATTCCTCTCATTTCTGATGCAGGACTCCAGAAGCAGATGACAGAGCTGTGTGCCAAGGTACCCTCCTGTCTTCCCTTCCTCCTTATTCCTCCTTTCCTCCCTTCCTGCAATCCACTTGCACGGAACTAGCAGCGAGGGCTGATAGGCCCTTCCTAAACCCACCAGTTTCCTCTCCCCCAAGATGAAGCGTGGCACCCACCCAGCAATCCATGAGATCCTGGCTCTGAGAGAGTGTTTCTCGAACCCCCCTGGGCATGGACCAGCTCCAGGCTTTCCAGATGGTGAGCATTTTTCTCTTCCACAGCCTCAGTTAGCCGTGGGTCTGCGCTCCAGTACCACTCTATTTACTTTCTTCTCCCGTCCCAGAGAGCCTTGAGTCGCACCATGCTTCTGACACCTTACCTGCCTCCTGTCTTGCTGCGATACCGTTTGAGGACTCACACCACTGTGATTCATCAGCTGGACAAGGCTCTGGCGAAGCTGGGCATCGGCCAGCTCACGGCTCAGGAGGTAAAATCGGTAAGAGCCCGATTGCACCCTTAGTGGGCTTTTGAGCCAACAGGGACAGGGAATTTGCAGAGTTCTCCTGCTTCTGCCTGTTACTGTAACCATCTATCCCTCCCAGGTGTTTCGCAAACCTGGCTAGTGGGAAGAAAGTGCTAGGACTTGGTTTATGTTTCCTTTGTACTGACCCTTCCAACCCAAGGACACTAGACGTTAGTATGACTAAGGTTCTGTCAGGTTCTTTCCTTCTCACTGTGTTCGCAGTAGTTCAGCTACTCTGTGAGGGGCGTCTTTGAGGGTGCTATTAGAACTTACTTAAAAGAGATTTGGGGTTAGTTACAGATGTATTCTGCCTTAGTCCTCTTTCTATGATTACTGTGGACTGTTTCTCCTCTGGGTGATGCAGGCTTGTTATCTTCGTGGCCTGAATTCTAACCATATTGCTGAAGAGAGGTGTCGAACTTGGCTGGGAGAGTGGTTGCGTATCTCCTGCAGCCTGAAAGGTAAGACAAACCCAACAGCTAGGCAACTCATTTTGAACACTATCCTAAGATGATATTGCGTTAGGTACAGGGGTGAGGCCGGTGATGGAGTAAACTGTGTAAGGTAATGTGGAGGAGTTGGGCCAGAGAAATAGTACAGCAGTGAAGCTTTTCTGTGCGCGGCTGAGCCTGGCTTGGGCCTCAATGCTGCATCTGGTCTCCTGTGCACTGTCACGCCTGTTTAATGCTTAGCCCTGAGCATCTCCAGGTGTGGCCCAAAATTCCAGCTCTTGAGACCCCCTGTCCACCCAAAAAAGAGGAAGTAGGGTGATTATAGTGCAGGAGAGCAGGCACACGTGGGTATGAGGCAGTCTCTACCTGGGCGCTCACACTGATGTTCCGTCAGCAGTTTAGTGATCTCTGTTCAGTTTATACCAAAGGCCAGCAGTGTACCCTCAAGCCAGTTTGCACCACCAAAAAATATCTTCAGAGTGGGGAACAGGCTTGTCCCAGTTGAGGAGCACTGGTGTGAGGACATTCAGATTCAAATGAAAAAGATACAAATGCCATAGTAGAAAGTAGGTGAGAAAGAGAAGGACCAGAGCAATAGTGCAGCAGGTGGGGTATTTGCCTTGCACATGGCGACTGGAGTTCGATCCCGGCATCCCATATGGTCCCCGAGCACCGCCAGGAGTAATTCCCGAGTGCAGAGCCAGGAGTAACCCCTGAGCATTGCTGGGTGTCAGCCCTCCCCCTAAAAGAGAAAGGTAGGTAAGTGTAGTAGATATTAGGCCTTCTTTTTTGTTGTTGTTTCAAGCCACACCCAGGGCTTCTCAGGGCTTCCTTGTGGCTCTGCAGTCAGGGATCAATCGTGGTAGGGCACAGGGCACTGTGTATGGTGCCAGCGATCAAACCTTGGTCAGTTACGGGCAAGGCAGGCCATTACCTGCGCAATATCTCGTCAGCCCTGCTTCTCTTCTTTGGAACTTTGTGTAGCTGCTGGTGTTCTCAAAGCCTATGAACGTCAGGGCAGGTTTAATGCTCAGTAATCTCTTTAGCGCCTAGAAATGTCCCAGAACACCTAATTCTTGGGGTAATGGTGGTTTTTAGTTCATCTGCCATCTCTAAATTTTCTGCTTCTGGTAGAAGAATCAAAAATGAGAATGTTGGGGCTGGAGAGACTACTTGCCTTACAAGAAGCTGACCTGGGTTTGCTCCCCAGCTCCCCATATCATCCCCAAGCACCACCAGAAGTAAGCGCTGTGCCATGAAGCGCTGTGCCCTGAGAATAGCTGGGTATGACTCAATCCTCCCCTTCCTATCCCTCCTCCCCAAAAGAAACAACACAGAGTGAGAATAAGGAAGGCTTACACATGACCAACCTGGATTCCCTTCCCTGCTACCACATATTATCCCCTGAGCACTTCCAGGTGTGACCCAAAAACCAGAAGAAATAGAGTTGAGTCGATGTGAGCGGATCTGGGTGAAGGACAGGAATCATTCGTGCTGGGACGGGCCCAAAGCAGGGGAAACAGGACACAACAGCCACTTGAGGTCACACGTCCCTTCCTTTGGCTCCCACCTCTGGTGCCCTCGGGGTGAGGCAGGGTTCCCTGGCCAAGCCCTTACCACTGATGGTGTTTGCAGAAGCCGAGCTGTCCCTCCTGCTCCACAACCTGGTCCTGCTGTCCACCAACTACGCGGGACGAGGCTCTGAGCGACCATAGCGTGGAGGTGCTCGCGTCCGGTCATGGAGAGCAGCAGCGCGGGCAGGCAGCATGGACCCCAAAGACTGCCTGCTAGGTGTGCGGGAGTTCGGAGGAGCGGGCGCCCCTGCGCTCTGCCACCTGTGGAGGCAGGAACTGAAGCTGCCTCCTGCCCAGGCTGGGCGTGCCGGGGCGCCCCCCCCCCTCAGTAGCTGGCAGCAGCCTCTGATCTCGGTTTTGACTGTGATGCTTGGGGTCCAGGAAGGGGCAGCTGTGCCCAGAGGAGAACCTCATGTGGTTAGGACTCGCCACTGCCATTCTCCTTGCGCTGTTACACGGGACATGACTGGTGAGGGAACAGCACCACTAACAAAGGGAGCTTTTCTATCCACGCGTGGACATGAGCGCTCCCACACCCTTTCTGATATGACCAAAAATAGGATTATTTGTCTCCTTCACTTTACTAAATCACTCCCTTTTTTCCAGTTCAATGAACATTTTAGGGAGTTGTGTGTGTGTGTGTGTGTGTATGAACTTAACATTCTAATGTAATATATAAAAGGAAATTCAAGAGCTTCTTGATTCCTTCCCAGTATTTATAGCCTTAACTGCCCCCCTCCTTCTGTCTTCATTTGGGGGCTGTGGATCTTGCACTGTTACTTGCTCTATGTTGCAGCAATTTGATGCACTTGGCAGTGGCCACCACCGCTGAGCCGTGGATCAAACCTTTAAGTTACTAACTTACTGCCCAGCCTGGGAGACCAGGACGAGTCTGCTTCAAAGATACTAATTTGGGTTTATGTATGTGGAAATCCAGACTTACAGAAATGTATTTTAAATGCATGAAGCACTGTTTTGTAAACCCAAGTAAAAACTGCTCCAACCACTTGATGGAAGTTACGTGTGTACACTAATCATTTTGCTAAGGATCGTCTTACAAGACTGACACACTCTAAGCAATGGGGAGATACTTGGTTGGACTAGAACTGGTGGGTGGAAGTTATGAAGGAACTGACTTCAAGTTCATCTTCTTACTGAAATTTATGTGATTTTCTTATATATTAAAAAAATAGAATTAGAAAATGAAGCTTAAGGGTTGGGACTATAGAGGCAATAGTTCAGTGGGTAAGAGAAGGGCCGTTTCCGCCTAAGGTACATAAAGTGTCTGCACCAGTCAAGCTCTTGATCCAAAGGGAACGTTCTGTTTTCCACATATAACATTTCTGTTAACATCAGTTCTTACTGACCTAGTTTTCAAGTGCTGGAGAAACAGTTTTTCTCTGACAAGTAACTGAATCATGGCCTGCCAAGATAAAAAAATACACCATCCTTTTGAATATTTCTTTAATATTACATTTAAATATTCTCTTTAAATACAGTATTATCACAATGTAAAGGACCTAAGAGGGGAAAAATAAAATTGTTTTCAGAGAACCGGACAAGCTTTGGATTCACATTGAGAGTACTAGCTGTGTACAGTTATGAGAAAGGAATTTTAACAAGTCATTCATCTAAGCCCTAGCTGAGTAGGACTGAGCTGTCTGCTTCTGTGATAGAAGGCCTGGCTTTTCTGGCAACCATACTTTTGTCTACCTCAGGTAGCACCAAAAACGAGATAGACTAGGTTGTAGAAAAGACTCTTTGACAAGATGGTTCCGCTAAATGTTAATATTTAGCATTTTAAAGCTTGGGATCAGTGTTAGAATTGAAGTTAATGGACATATATTAAGAAACTAGTTTTCCAGAAAAAATGAAGTATTTGGGGGTTGGCAATAAATTAAATTTCATTCAAACTTTTGATTTGATCCCAAAGGGTAATGCGTCCCATTGCTCAGGTGAAATCCACATTCTTGATTAGGTTGGATCCTTCCTAAAGAGGGAATGTGGGAAGTTGATTCTCCCCTCTCAACATGACTTTGAGATTCTTTTTTCCATAAAGTCAAATTTCCAACTAAACTTCAGTCTTGGATCTCAGGGTACCAGTCTAAGAAGGGAGAGTGTAACTGGGCTTGAGGCAGCATTCAGAGCTCACATACCTAAGACTCATCTGTGTTGTGAGGCTAGAGGTTGGGAGAGGTAAGATGTATTAAACTGCCTGCCCTGCGTGCCCTCCAAACAGGAATGAACAGAGGCGGATGGGATCAAGCTCTCCTTAAGCACAGGGCCTCTCAGGCTCAGTTGGAATGTTTGGAGGGGGAAAGGCAGTTGCAACATACAAGAAAATAGTTTGAAGACACTGGTGCCTTAATATCCCACAAGAAAAAGCTTTTGTGAGCAAACTAGTAAGTTCTCACCCTACCCCAATTCCTTTTTCCATTTTGTCCTTTCCTGTTAATAAACCACCAGAAGCAAGGCATTATGAAGAGCATGCTATGGAGTAATGTTACCCTTTGCTACCAAAAATAATTTTTTGAGTGGTATAAAAAGCAGCAGGGCCTGGCACATAAGTTGGTCCTAAGAGAAATAACTGTATTCCCTGTGATGGAGCTAAGCACTGAAGTTGAGTTCCTTTGTATGAATCTCAATGGTTAAGGGTCAAAAGTTGGAATTATTTCTATCTTGGGAGATGTATGTAGCATTTAAGAATGAGTTTGCCTTCCTTTTTTTAAAGGAATCATCAGGGTCCAATAAGCATCTGAAAATCTTGGGGGCTGGGAGCAGTGAACTGGAGTTACAGCTCTCGACCCTGTACACCCAAGAAGGACCATGAGGGTAGATAAAACAACTAGTTGGTGACAAACTAGTTGCCACATTCCATATTCCATTAAAGCTCAGATCGCCCAAAAAGGGGGAGGGAATAATGGGTGGGGAACGCAAGCATGGCACAAATAAAGTCGTCTTTCCCGACAGCAGCTGCTCCTGCTGCCTCCTTTGGACACCGTTAATGCTACATATATGCCTCCCCTGGGATGTGAGTCCCGACTGACAGCTTCCTGCCAACTGGCCCGGAAGAGGGAGGGACACACGGGCCTCAGGGCCCACAGGCCACACCCTCAGCCAATCTAGCGCCTCTTCAAAGGAAAATAGAGAGGAGGGGAGAAAAATAAAAGACAAATAGACACATTTAACTCTAGTACCTAAAAACGGTATGAAATCAACAATTCAAGTCACAGACCAGGAACCCCCCACTGGGGGAACAGGTCAGAGAACACCAAACATGTCAAATATTAACTTATTTACCGGGTAGGGGGCCAGGGGGAGGCAGGTGAAGTTTAGTTCCAGAGGTTCTGTACAGAAGCAGAGACCTGTCCATCCCCTCTAGAGTGGGTGATTATTTCCGATTCATTATGACACACCAATAAAAGGTCAGCAGAGGGACCACTAAGGAAAAACGAGCTTGTGCCCACCTGGGGAAGGGGCTTCATGCTGTTCAGTGACTATGTGGCCCCCGGAGGGGAACAGCTGCTTGGTTCCCCAGATCCTCCTGTGACACCTCATTCTTTGTTCCAGTGGCCCAGACCAAGCCAGAGCCTGTCTCCTTGATTGTTGCCCTTTACAGAATACTTGTACAATCTTTTCCCACACATTCCCCAAACCCCAATAAAATAACATGGGAGCAGCAGGTGCTTCTACAGTTTTGTTTTGAAATGGCATTAGGTAAAATAGGGAATAAATAGAGAACGGGTAAGAGAGGCTCCGGCCCCACGTCACACTGCCAGGGGAAGTTCCAGTGCAGAATCTTCAGGGGGCCGGTCCTCGCTCTGCTGCGAGGACTTGTCCACCCCACAGCCCTCTTCATTGTCCGTGCGGAAGGGGGGTTGGAGGGGGCCCAAGAAGGGCGGAAGTCTTCATTCCCAGGCTCCTCGGGGTTACAATCTTCGGGCATTAGCACTTCCAGGGTGGATGCCTTCCCCGCTTCCGGTTTACAGAGGGCAGCTGGGTCTGTGGAACTACAAGCCACCAGTGAGGTAACAGGGAGCGAGAAGACGTTCAGATCCTTCTCCTTGGGGAAAGGAGGTGGGACGTCATCCGTGCCAGACTCTCCTTTGCCCCCGAGGACTGGCCTCTGCTCCACCTGGTAATACACCAGGGGCCCACTGTTCAAGTAGGACGGGCTGTTCACCGCTGAAGCGGCCGGGTGGTCCGGAAGTTCTCCGCAAAACAGAGGACGGAGGAGCCAGGGGGCAGCTGGGCCTGGATGAGAATGGGGCGGCGAGGCCTGGGCACAGCTCCTCGGGAACAGCCAGGGGCTCCTCCAGGATGCACACACCCAGGCTCTCGATGCTGGAGTCCAGGCTGGCGCTGGAGCCACTGGAGTCTTCCTCTGCCTTAAGCCGCTCCAGCTCCTCTGCGCTCTGCAGGTGCATC
This sequence comes from Cryptotis parvus, assembly GCA_021461705.1. Lineage (NCBI taxonomy): Eukaryota > Metazoa > Chordata > Mammalia > Eulipotyphla > Soricidae > Cryptotis > Cryptotis parvus. The sequence goes on along the minus strand of JAJIBD010016084.1, from coordinate 11,575 downwards.
ACGGCCGCCTCGTTCTCAGCAATGAACTCCTGGAAGTCCTGTGTCTCAGAGCCGTGTGCGCCCGCCAGGCTGCTCGCGGCTGTGGCCGAGGGCTCCTCCTCCGGGGCCAGCGGACGGCTCACCTGCCGCTTGCTCTCCAGCTCCAGCTTCATGATGGTGTGCAGGTAATGAGTCCGACCCGATTGGGTTGAATTCAATGCGCCCAGCCATGTTCCCACAGCCATCTCGGGAGCAGCCACATGGAAAGGACATGCGGTCCACCTAGGAGGGGACAGAGGGGAGGGGAGGCAAGACGAGATCAACGGATTTTACAAGGGAGCTGGGAGACATCTAGCAAATAAGGCTGCCAGGACTTGAGGTCTTCTCACAAAAGGGAAGAACAAGGCTGGAGGGACAGCACAGCGGGAAGGGTGTTTGCCTTGCACGCAGCTGACCTGGGTTCGATCCCCGGTATCCCGTATGGTTCCCAAGCACCGCCAGGAGTAATTCCTGAGTGCAGAGCCAGGAGTAAGCCCTGAGCACAGCCAGTTGCAGTTTCAAAAACAAACGAATCACGCAGCATGACTACAGGAACACTAGACATTTGCAGGCCGCCTGTGTCCGTTACTCTGGCATGACCTACAGGAGCACTGGACAGTTGCAGGCCGCCTATGTCCATTACTCTGGCATAACCTACAGGAACACTGGACAGTTGCAGGCTGCCCGTATCCGTTACTCTGGCATGACCTACAAGAGCACAGGACAGTTGCAGGCCATCTGAGTCCGTTACTCTGGCATAACCTACAGGAGCACTGGACAGTTGCAGGCCGCCTGTGTCCGTTACTCTAACATAACCTACAGGAACACAGGACAGTTGCAGGCCACCTGTGTCCGTTACTCTGGCATGACCTACAGGAACACTGGACAGTTGCAGGCTGCCTGTGTCCATTACTCTGGCATAACCTACAGGAGCACTGGGCAGTTGCAGGCCGCCTGTGTCCGTTACTCTGGCATGACCTACAGGAGCACTGGACAGTTGCAGGCTGCCTGTGTCCGTTACTCTGGCATGACCTACAGGATCACTGGACAGTTGCAGGCCGCCTGTGTCCATTACCCGATGCCTACAGGAGCACTGGAAGTTGCAGGCCGCCTGTGTCTGTTACTCTGACATAACCTATAGGAACACTGGACAGTTGCAGGCTGCCTGTGTCCGTTACTCTGGCATAACCTACAGGAGCACTGGATAGTTGCAGGCCGCCTGTGTCCATTACTCTGGCATGACCTACAGGAGCACTGGACAGTTGCAGGCCGCCTGTGTCCATTACTCTGGCATAACCTACAGGAGCACTGGACAGTTGCAGGCCGCCTGTGTCCGTTACTCTGGCATACCTACAGGAGCACTGGACAGTTGCAGGTCGCCTGTGTCCATTACTCTGGCATGACCTACAGGAGCACTGGACAGTTGCAGGCCGCCTGTGTCCATTACTCTGGCATAACCTACAGGAGCACTGGACAGTTGCAGGCTGCCTGTGTCCGTTACTCTGGCATGACCTACAGGAGCACTGGACAGTTGCAGGCTGCCTGTGTCCGTTACTCTGGCATGACCTACAGGAACACTGGACAGTTGCAGGCCGCCTGTGTCCATTACTCTGACATGACCTACAGGAAAACTGATAGTTGCAGGCGCCTGTCCGTTATTCTGTGCCTACAGGGCACTGGACAGTTGCAGGCCGCCTGTGTCCGTTACTCTGACATAACCTACAGGAACACTGGACAGTTGCAGGCTGCCTGTGTCTGTTACTCTGGCATAACCTACAGGAGCACTGGACAGTTGCAGGCCGCCTGTGTCCATTACTCTGGCATGACCTACAGGAGCACTGGACAGTTGCAGGCCGCCTGTGTCCATTACTCTGGCATAACCTACAGGAGCACTGGACAGTTGCAGGCTGCCTGTGTCCGTTACTCTGGCATGACCTACAGGAGCACTGGACAGTTGCAGGCCGCCTGTGTCCATTACTCTGCCATGACCTACAGGAACACTGGACAGTTGCAGGCCGCCTGTGTCTGTTACTCTGGCATGACCTACAGGAGCACTGGACAGTTGCAGGCCGCCCGTGTCCATTACTCTGGCATGACCTACCGGAGCACTGGACAGTTGCAGGCCGCCTGTGTCCATTACTCTGCCATGACCTACAGGAACACTGGACAGTTGCAGGCCGCCTGTGTCCGTTACTCTGGCATGACCTACAGGAGCACTGGACAGTTGCAGGCCGCCCGTGTCCATTACTCTGGCATGACCTACCGGAGCACTGGACAGTTGCAGGCCGCCTGTGTCCGTTACTCTGGCATGACCTACAGGAGCACTGGACAGTTGCAGGCCGCCTGTGTCCGTTACTCTGGCATGACCTACAGGAGCACTGGAGAGTTGCAGGCTGCCTGTGTCTGTTACTCTGACATGACCTACAGGAGCACTGGACAGTTGCAGGCCGCCTGTGTCCGTTACTCTTCCATGACCTACAGGAGCACTGGACAGTTGCAGGCTGCCTGTGTCTGTTACTCTGCAACTGAAAATTAGTATCATTTCAAGGACTGTCACTTCTCTAAAGCTTTTATTTTCTCTTCTAACCAAAACAGGAGATCAAACATTCACGGCCAAGTGAAAAGCTCTACAGATACTTGTGTGCTCCACAGGTACCTAGAGACTTTTCTAGCATCCGCCAGCTTTACTGAGAAAACAAAAGGCTCAAGCTTATTGCATTCTGCAAGATCTAGTAGTTCAAAGCAAGATATTGTGGAGAAAAATAGGGGAAAGAGCCTTGAATGTGAAGACTTGTTAGAATGAAGATTCAAATAATCATGGCCAATTTTTATTACCTGCTTCCTATTCCCCTGATAGCTGTATGGTTCTGTTTTTCTGAGGCCACACCCATCAGTGATCAGGAGCTAATCCCAGTGGTGCTTGAGGGATGGTGCCAGGGGAATCGAACACAGGTATCCAGCATGGCACGCAAAGCACACACGACTCCTGCCTTCTGAGTCTCCCCCAGACCTGAACAGTTTGCTTCTGAAACAGTTGCCAAGACAACTAATAAGCAGACCAGGGACTCTGGAAAGTAAATACCTACCTCCCTCTCTTTCATCTGGAATCAAAAGGGGAGGGAGGGATGCTTAAAAAAATAAATGTGGGGCCGGAGCGATAGCCCAGCATGTAGGGCGTTTGCCTTTGCACGCCGGCCGGCCCATGCCGGCCCCGGTTCGATCCCCAGCATCCTATATGGTCCCCCAGCACCGCCAGGAGTAATTCCTGAGTGCAGAGCCAGGAGTAACCCCTGAGCATTGCCGGGTGTGACCCAAAAAAAAAAAAAAAAAAAAAAAGTGTTAAAAGGAGCTGGAGCATTAGCACAGTGGGAAGGGCATTTGCCTTGCACACGGCTGACCCAAGTTCAATCCCCAGCATCTGATATGGTTCCCCGAACACCACCATGAGTAATTTTTAAGTGCAGAGCCAGGAGTAACCCCTGAGCATTGTCAGGTGTGATTAAAATATAAAATGTGTTAAAAACTATGCTAATAAGACTGTAGACATAGTACAGCAGGTAAGGTGCTTGTCCTGTGTGTGGCCAACCCAGGTTCAAACCCTGGCACTCTATGTGTCCCCCCCCCAACCCTTCCAGGAATGGTTCCTGACTACAGTGCCATGTGTGGCTAAGTTATGGCCAAAACAAAACAAAAGAAAACAAAATGAACAAAACAAGACCTAAGCCAAACATAAGTCCAACTACAATGTTCTTTTTCTGGGTTGTTTTTTTCATTTGGGCCATATACCATTTGATGCAAAGGGCTTATTTCTTTCTTTTTTTTTTTTTTTTTTGGCTTTTTTGGGTCACACCCAGCAATTCTCAGGGGTTACTCCTGGCTTTGCACTCAGGAATTACTCCTGGCGGTGCTCGGGGGACCATATGAGATGCCAGAGATCGAACTCGGGCCGGCACAGGCCGGCTGCATGCAAAGCAAATGCCCTACGCGCTGGGCTATCGCCCGGCTCCCTCATCAAAGGGCTTATTTCTGGCTCTGCTCACGGATCACTTCTGGCTCTGGTGCTCGGGGACCCTAGGAGGCACCAGGATTCAAACTGGGGTCAGCTGCATGCAAGGCAGGTGCTTTAACTCCTATCCTAGATCTCTGGCTCTAATGTCTTTCTGTATCATCAATTTACAACATCTATATTCCTGTTCTTAAGAAGAGTCTGGTTCTTAGGAGTGGTCTGTGTGTTTAATACTCTGGTTCATTATGGGACTTCAGTCAGAAAAATCTATAGCTAGATTTTGGGGGCCAGAGCGATAGCACAGCGGGTAGGGCGTTTGCCTTGCACGCGGTTGACCCGGGTTCGATCCCCAGCATCCCATATGGTTCCCCAAGCACCACCAGGAGTAATTCCTGAGTGCAGAGCCAGGAGTAACCCCTGAGCATTGCCGGGTGTGACCCAAAAAGCAAAAAAAAAAAAAAAAAAAAAAACTATAGCCAGATCAGCTATTTGTTACTACCATAAAAATAAAGAGGAACTAGAGATATAGCATAGCAGGAAGGGGATTACCTTGCACACAGATGATCTGGGTTGGATTCCCAGCACTTCCTATGTTGCCCATCCCCTCCTCCCCCAAGTCATCTCTAAGCACAGAGCAGCCAGAAGTGAGTCCTGGGTGTGGCCCAGAAACCAAAACAAGAACAAGGGTTGATTAGCATCAATTCATCCACAGGGACTTGGCATTCACGTTCCAGATACACAAGTTCCAGATCAAGTTCATTCTTGGTGGTGTTGCTGCTATTTTTGAACAAGACTCCTCTTTGTCAGACCAGTTAGGTGGTGTTGCTTCTGAACCCTGGGATCCAAGCACTATTCTGACTTACAAAACTCAAAGAGGCACTGTGAACACATGTCCACAAGGTACAAACTTTCACTGCTTCCCTTGTATCTCTAAGAACATCGATCCGTCAGAACCAACTACGAATGTTAAACTTAACTATCGTCACCTACCGCTGCCCCCAACCCTCCCCACCATTTACCAACATCTGTTGCTTATTGCTCTGAGGCGTGACTCAGAACAGGTAACCGCATTTCTGCCCCTTAAAAATCTTGTCTTCCCTGAATTATTCATGAGGAAAGCTTGTGAATCCACCCAATAATGGAAATCTCTGTCCTCTGGCACCACATGAGCCCTGAACTCTACATACTGCTCAGGCCATCGTGGACTCACCTGGCATTTAATCCCAGCCTGACTACAGGCACATGCCTCTGGGTCACAATACAGTCGACAGTCACAGCCACACTCTTCCCGTGACAAGCGGATGGCGCGAAGTTCCTGCTTCTCCTCAGCATCGATTCGGTGCACCCCAGAAGCCCTCAGCAGGGCCCGCCGCCGCTTGGTGGGCAGGGGCTGGAGGAAGAAGTAATCGTCGACCTCCACGCTTTCCACATCGATGTCTTCATCTGAAACATCGTCCAGAGTCAGCCCATCAGCCTCCACCGACTCCACTGTCCCGTTCTTGGTCAACTGTTGAGAGACAGGAAGGAAAAGTTTGCGTCTAAAGCAGTTTCTCTGGGGCAGACAGTGCAGCGGGAGGGAAGCTGATGCCAACAATGACAGGACAGAAGAGCTTCGAAGCTTCATTTCTTTTTTTTTTCCTGTCACACCCAGTTATGCTCAGGAATTACTCCTGGTGATGCTCAGAGGACCATATGGGATGCTGAGAATCAAATCCAGGTCAGCGGTGTGCAAGGTAAATGCCCCATCCGCTGGATTATTGCTTTGGCTCAAGAACAGCTTCATTGTATTAGAAGAAGAAAGTAGATAATTAGGTCTGAAAAAGCTCTCACCTTCCAACCCACAGTGGCCTTGAAGAAACATCCTTTCTCCCTTTTTTTCTTTTTGGTCACACCTGGCAATACTCAGGGGTTTCTCCTGACTCTTCACTCAGGAATTACTCCCTGGTGGTGCTCGGGGATCATATGGGGATGCCGGGTCGAACCTGGGTTGGTCGCGTGCAAGCACTACCCACTGTGCTATCACTCTGGCCCCCTCTCCCCTTTTTTTAAATTTGTTGTTACTGTTTTGGGGCCACATCTGGTGATGCTCAGGGGTTACTCCTGGCTCTGCTCTCAGGAATTACTCCTGGTGGTACTTGGGGTCTAAGAGATGGCAGGATTGAAGCTGGCCAGCCACATGCAAGACAAATGTTCTCCCCGCAGTACTATCACTCTAGCCACCTCTTCTCCTTCTAATCTCTGGTTTTTTAGTGTTTGGGTTTTCTAGCTTTGCACTCAGGAATCACTCCTAGCGGTGCTCAAGGAACCATATGGGATGCCATTAATCATATATAAGCACCTTACATATATAACGCCTTACTGTACAATCTCCAATCCCTTCTTTAATTCAGTTTTTGTTTTGGATTCACGCCTACTAGTAATCAGGGCTTACCTGTGGTTTATACCAGGCTCAGGTAGCATGTGAGATGCCAGGGATTAAACCCAGGTCAGGTGCATGCAAGGCAAGCACTCAATTCAATGTGCTGTCTCTCCAGCTTTCTAATCTTTCTTTTTTTTTTTTTTTTTTATCTTTTTTACTTTTTGGGTCACACCCGGCAATGCTCAGGGGGTTCTCCTGGCTCTGCACTCAGGAATCACTCCTGGCGGTGCTCGGGGATCATATGGGATGCCGGGTGGGCTATCGCCCGGCCCTAATCTTTTTTTTTTTAATTTGATTTCAGGGGCTGGAGCGACAGCACAGCAGCAGGTAGGGTATTTGCCTTGCACACGGCTAACCCAGGTTCGAACCCTGGCATCCCATATGGTCCCCCAGGATTGCCAGGAGTAATTTCTGAGTGCAGAGCCAGGCATAACTCCTGAGCATTACCGGGTGAGACCCAAAAAGGCAAAAAATTAAAAAATAAAAATAGTAAATTTGATTTCAGGAAAAAGGATGAGGTATGAGGGCATATATAATCTGAATGTACTCCCTAAAGGTAGAACCTGGGTTCTTGGCGTAAGAGGGACTGAGAGCCCAAAAAGGGAGTTAGAGGGGAAGAACAGATCAGAGACAATGTGTGTTGCATGAATTTTAAAAACGCAACAGAAAAATCCAGTAAAGAAAATGAGTTCTCGGGCCAGAGCGATAGCACAGCGGGTAGGGCATTTGCCTTGCACATGGCTGACCTGGGTTCGATCCCCAGCAGCCCATACGGTCCCCTGAGCACTGCCAGGAGTAATTCCTGAGCGAAGAGCCAGGAGTAACCCGTGAGCATTGCCGGGTGTGACCCAAAAAGCAAAAAAAAAAAAAAAAAGAAAGAAAAAGAAAAAGAGTTCTCATAATCTCCCAAGGCTCTGGAAGCTGGGGGCAGGAGGAACATCAAGCTAGTGGACGGGTTTGGCTTATCTCATCAGACCACAGAGAGGTGCTGGTAAAGGAACAACTCCTGGGAACTGTGATGCAACAGAGCTGGGTCATAAGGCACACACCTGTCGGGGGCGGGAGAGCGAGGAGAAATCAGGGAGGCTTCTGGGACCCCCTCATCTGTGATTTCTCTCTCAGGCAGGCCAACTCCAAGGGTTTGGCCTCTCCACAGTCCCTAGGATTGTTTCTTTGCAGCAGGGATGCTCTCCTCCTCCTGACCCTCCCCGACTGCCTTCAAATGAGAGTGATGCGAAATGCAACAGAAAGAAATTCATGAAGATAAAAATGGGCTAGGCTGGGCCAGAGCGATAGCACAGCAGGGAGGGCTTTTGCCTTGCATGCAGGCCGACTCGAGTTCAATCCCCGGCATCCCATATGGCCCCCTGCGCATCACCAGGAGTAATTCCTGAGTGCAGAGGCAGGAGTAACCCCTGAGCATTGCCAGGTACGACCCAAAAAAAAAAAGGCTGGGCTGGAGCATGCCGAGTGGGAGCCCTGCTTCCGCCCGGCTCAGAGCAGTCAGTCCTCGCTCGCTGCCAGAAGTAGCCCCTGGCCACCAATGGGTGTGGCTCAAAAACCAAGCAAAGTCATGGCTGAGATAGCATTTCCTATTTGTGAGGGAAAAAAGAATCTTTCAGGCACTCGAACAACTTTTTTTTTTTTTTTTTTTGCTTTTTGGGTCACACCTGGCGATGCTCAGGGGTTTCTCCTGGCTCTGCACTCAGGAATTACTCCCTGGCGTGTGCTCGGGGACCATATGGGATGCCGGGATCGAACCCAGGCCGGCATGGGCGGCTGCGTGCAAGGCAAACGCCCTACCCGCTGGGCTATCGCCCCCGCCCCCTTGAACAACTTTGTTTAAAAAAAACAGTGAACAAGGATTTGCTCATCAAGCCCATGTTCTCCTTGGAACATGTCTCGCGGCGGTCTCTGCCTGCCTGTTTCCACCATGGGGAGGGAAGCCCGAGTTCTTTCAAGCACACAACTCTCAACTCTCCCCCTCCACTGCCCTCATACTTTTTTTTTTGCTTTTTTTGGGGGGGTCACACCCGGCGATGCTCAGGGGTTACTCCTGGCTCTTCACTCAGGAATTACTCCTGGCGGTGCTAGGGGGGACCATATGGGATGCCGGGATTGAACCCAGGTTGGCTGCATGCAAAGCAAATGCCCTCACAACTGTGCTATCGCTACGGCCTCACTCCCCTCATACTGTTCTAAATTTCAAAACTTCCTTGCTTCCAACACAAGAAAAAAGTGATATAAGCAAATGAATGTAAAGAACTGATGTAATGCAACACATTATAGGCAACTAAAGCTGCAAAAAACCAGTCTTCTCCCTTTTTTCATTTCTGGTGGCAGCCTCAAGAAAACAAATATTAGGGGGCTGGAGATAGCACAGAGGTAGGGCGTTTGCCTTGCACGCAGCCAACCTGGGTTTGATCCCCGAAATCCCATATGGTGCCCTGAGCACTGCCTGGAGTAATTCCTGAGCCAAGAGCCAGGAGAAACCCCTGAGCATTGCTGGATGTGACCCAAAAAAAAAAAAAAAAGAAATAAAAAGAAAACAAATATTAGATGGGAGATGGGGAAAGCAGAAGAAATGCCCACCGCTTCTCCTGCAGAATGCTCCCGTAAAGGGAAACCTCCACGTAGAGGGGCCATGGGAAGGCAAAATAAAGTATTGTTTCATTTCAGTTCCGGCACCGCACCAGGCCATGCTGGAGCTACTCCCGCCTGGTGCACGGGGCGCCCCCCTGTGGTGCTGGGGAATCATGTGGCTCCATGACTCAAACGCTGCTTCACATAAGCAGAGTAAGTGCTCTACCAATGAGCCACACCCCCCAGCCCAAGTATTTTCTTTGGACATCACTTGATCACTTGACATCTGTTATTCATCAATTTGCTTGAGCGGGTGCCAGTAGCATTTCCATTTGACCCTATCACGTGCCAGTGTAGCCCAATGGCATCTAGTTTCTTCAGGAATACGAAGAGCCTCAAACTGTTTGTTCAGGGTCTTTGGACATGCAAATATGTATTAGATGTCATCACTGGGGCCGCAGAATGCATGCCGAAGGCCACAGTTTGATTACTGACATTATATGGTCCCTGGATCACTGCCAGGAGCCACCCCCCAGCACCAAGCTGGGTGTGATCCAAAACCCAAAAGAAAACTTGCCATCATTGCCTCATCAACCAGTGGAACAGGTACCCTGTATCTCATCCTCCAAGGAGGGGCCAGAGAAAGGGATGCATCCTATTGCAACAAATTGTTCCTCTATCAGATCTAGCAGAAGCTTCTTCTAGGAAAAAGGAAGAAAGCCTGTATGGCAGAGGACAGTGTTTGTTTACCAGCTGTTGCTATAGCAGCAGGAAGGCAAAAGAGTCACTGACGGAATTCCTCAGAAGCCAGGGAAGCCTGCCCGTCATCCTAGCTGGAAAACAGGTGTGTGGAGGAACTGAGGGAAGGAGATGTAACGGTGTCAAGAGGAAAATGAGATCTACAGAGTCATCTCGGCCACCAGCGCACCAACTCCACCCCAAACTGGCGTGTCTCACTGGAATTTCTCACACAACTCCTGGAAATAAGACTGCCACCCATTTTTATATGGGTCATGTTGTAAGGGGTTAGCGTTTTTTTCCTGTACCCCTACCACCCCAATCCCCACCCCCAAAAAAAACCACTAAGTGATCTGGTCTACAGTTTTCTTCAAACTTGGACCAGGCCATTCCCCAGGTTAATGTTTTGAACTGTCGGAAACTGCTGGGAATGCCAAATGGTGCTTAGTACTGCACATGGAGAACTCCAAAAGAGCTCTGAGACGGCTTCTCCTAACCCTGCTTCCTCCCCAATGGGCATGGGAAGAGCTAATGCTGCATCAGCGGGCAGACCCGGTCTACTACACTAACAACACCAAATAAATGTTTGGGGAGAATAGCCCAGCAGGGAGGGTGTTTGCCTTGCACATGGCTGACCCGGTTTCGATCCCGGCATCCCATAAGGTTCTCTGAGCACCGCCAGGAGTAATTCCTCAGCAAAGAGCCAGGAGTAACCCCTGAGCATCACCGGTGTGACCCAAAAAAAAAAAAAAAAAGAAGAAGAAGAAGAAGAAACTGCTTATGCTCCCCAGAAGACTCTTTAGCTAGATGTGACAGAGGTAACACAAATAGCAAAATGCTGAGAACATACAAGGTCCACAACTGTTGTGTGCATTAGGGCCAAGGACAGTTATCCGACGAGACCAAACACTGCTCCTCACTGTCCGACTTAACAGCCTTCAGTAACTCCCCTTTTAAAGGTAAAACCAGGGACCGGAGCAATAGCACAGTGGGTAAGGTGTCTGCCTTGCAAGCGGCCGACCTGGGTTCGATCCCCGCATCCCATATGGTCCCCCGAGCGCCACTGGGAGTAAATCCTGAGTATAGAGCCAAGAGTAGTAACCCCTGAGCATTGCCGGGTGTGACCCAAAAAGCAAAAATAAATAAATAAATAAATAGATAAATGAATGAATGAATGAATGAATAAATAGTAAAATCAATTTACTAGGGGCTGGAGCGATAGCACAGCGGGTAGGACATTTGCCTTGCACGCAGCCAACCTGGGTTCAATCCCCGGCATCCCATATGGTCCCCAAGCACTGCCAGGAGTAGACCCTGGAGTGCACAGCCAGGAGTTACCCCTGAGCATTGCTGGGTGGACCCAAAAAAGCAAAAAAAAAAAAAAAAAAAAAAAAAAAAAAAAAGGTAAAACTTTTTTTACTAAAGGGATACCATTTACTAAAGGGATGCAGAAGCCATTTTGTTGTTCATGCAGATCTTCCATTACAGATAAGAAGGGTATCTCAGACTGAGATTTGAGTATAAATCACAGACATCTTGGCAGAAAAATTTAGAATCTTTCTACGCCAAGAAAAAATAGTCAAGTTAAAAACTGAAAACATTCCATGTGCCCAGATGGCTTCCCTCTTGGCACACGGGGCTGCCAGACCTCTCCCCCTCAGGCACCTTCATCTTCTTGGCGTGGAGTTTCTCCTCCTTCAGGTGTTCACGAAGAATCTCCCGATGGTTCACTTCCTGCTCTTGAGCAAACTCACAGAGCGTGTAGCCGCACAGAGTTGTGGCGCTGGGCCATGCCCAGTGAACTGCCACCC